>VDFB02195138.1:0-76372 GCA_007258455.2 Sequoia sempervirens | reverse complement strand
AAGTATGATTATCATTTCTGAACATATTCATATTGTAAATCAGACATTTTGAGTGGTTGGAATATCAAATATTAAACATTAAATACACAAATACTGTTATGCTTTAGTTTGATAATATGTTTCATCTATCAAACTAAAATGATTGCGGGAATTCCAACCATTTGAAAGGGAATTTGCAAATACTGTCAAACAGAAAGAGAAAACATTCAACAGCTGACGGAGATTATATGGTAACTGTTTGACAAAACTCCAAAAGGCAGCAAGTGAAGAGTTTTCGAGTCAGAGTGGTCAAGGGACACTATAGTAAAATCAACAAGGATCATTACAGTAAATTGATGGACTTGAGAAGAGAAAATTCAGAGTTATGGCTTCTAAATTTGCTGATGAGGTAATGGTGGCTTATGAGGAGTATAGAGCACTTCCAGATAAGGTCAAAGATCGTCTAGACTTCGAGCAATATGTGGAGCATCGGATAGATTATAACAAGCAAAGAAGAAAACCAAAGAAATGCGAGCAGCCAAGTGTTGAGAGCATGTTGAATGATATCCAGTGGAAACTTAAACTATCACAACGAAGATTAACTCATAGGTTGCAGCGGTATGAGGATTCCCTTTCTAGACGAACCTCATCACGAAGCAAAAATGAGAGACTTGGTTAAGTGTCCAAAAGTCTCTATGACGAGTTTGGTTTAAAATGTGATAAGTTAGTAGATCATGATCTTCAACCTACAGACAGACATGGGGTTGAAAATGAAACGGTGGTTGATAAGGAAATCTTACATCAAGAAAATAGTATGGTGGAGCCACAGAATGATGCTCACAACATTCCAGAAGTTGTAACCAGCATTGTTAACAATTCTGATTTACATAACAGCAGTAGGAAAATTTGCATCAGCTTGAGACAGCAGTGACTTCACATGTGCAAAATGCTTCTATTGAATTATCGCATGAAAGTACTCAGGAATTGGGTACTAATGATGCATTGTATGTTGATGATTCATGTCATGGTGAGTCTGACTTTCCAGATCAGACCCTTGAAAACAAGCTAGAAGATTCATATGTTGATATGGAATCCCAGGATCGTGCTTTGGATGGGCATGCAGTCACTTTGGGAGTGGAAGTGTGTGAAGATACTGTCATACCAGCAACTTCTACCTTGCCAGTTGAGCCATCCTTTGAGGTACATAGCAGCGGTACCTTAGATGTTGAGGTGTGCATGGATGAAAACACACATGATGCTGCTCATCATGTAGTGAGTGATGACGAATCAGCTTCATATCATAGTGCAGATTGTGAACTGGACAACTTGTATGGGGGTCATAAGCTACAGAGTCCTCATCATTTGGTTGGGCAACTAAATGTGAATGACAATATGATTGCCACAACCATTGAGCATTTTGATGTTGCTCGTCAGATGTTAGCTACCTATGGTTGGAGTATTCTTTTGACAGATGAGCACGGTGATAGTGGTTTTTCCCTTGCAGAGATACATGCACTTCGAGAAGCAATTGGAATGATGAAACAAAATTACCTAAAATTACTTGCAGACAGGGATTTTCTTCTCGAGTGGGATTGCATTTGTTATGATGCATTGCAGAGGAAGGAGGAGCAGGTCGATGAGCTCACTCATGAGCTTGAGGTGACTATGGACTCGTTGAAGAGCAGTCAATTGGCCCTTCAAGAGTCACAGTCACGGTTGGAGGAGCTTACCGTGGAGTTGAGTTTGGCATAGTCTCCACCAGCTGCAGATACAGTACAGTTATATACAGAGGCAGTTGATGAGGATCTTATATCCACGGGTTGTAGTGAGGATGTGGTTACATCTATCACAGATATTGGTGCAGTCAATTCAGCTGGGATGAGTGTTTTGGTTGAGAGCTCTTGTGATGAGATAGTTGATTTTTCCGAGAGTTGTGTGACAGATCACGTCACTACTTCATCGTCGTCATAGGAGATATGTGGGGGATCATCCAGTATGGAGATTTGTACTTATGCTAATTTGTTTCCCCAGGACTATGATGGTCAGCCATTGACAGAGGTGGGAGCATTTTATCTTGATTGCATAGTGAGGAGTGTTTATCACTTCCCCTTTGGTCCACACACGGAGGATTTGATGATGCATCGGTGTGGATTGGCCCCGGAGTTATACCATCTGTTGTGGGATGGGTATTCACCATCTTTAGAAGATGGGATTAGCGGCTACAAGCATTCGACTCAGCTGTTTGCGGGGGATTACTTGCAGGGACAGCTGTCAGTTTTACATCATGCTGATATGTATCCAACAGGGTTTGCTACTTCTATGCCAGGAAGTTTTCTTATGGGTACATGGTTACAGGATGACTATGGTGTCAGTTGGCATGATGGCTTGGTCAATAATCACATCCACGAGGATTTAGCAGAGGACAGGGAGAGATTCAGTGTAGCAGATGCTTCAAGAAGTTCTTATCTCCGCATGACAGATGGATGTGAATTCAGATGGTATTGGGATCCAGGTGGTGACAGTTTGGGCACTGAGTATTGGATGGGTCCCATTGGGTTACTTCACCACTCACAACATGGTGAAGTTGGAGGTAGTAGAGTGCAGTGGCAGCCTGAGGATGACAGACACGACAGACTTTCACTCTAGGTGTGGGATCCAGGGATAGCTTGCGCAGTTGTGTTTTTGTTGATGCTACAGGAGACAGTTAGAGATGTGTGGGACACTTCAGAGCATCCTTCCGAGTTGGTGGATTTAGCCTATTATGCGACCCTCGTAGGCTGATAGGATGGATAGAGGGTCTTGATGGAGCTTGGCTTGGCTTCAGTTGTCAGATTGTTATCAGTTGGCTTTCGTTTGGGCTCGTTCGGACACTATTTGCTCGGATTGCTATTTTTAGCAATTTTTAGCACTCAGCGGAGCACCCCTGCTATTTTTAGCAGTATGGTCTGGTCACGTGCAGAATCACTTCCTTCTTCGTCAGCTTCAGACGGTTCGTGCATCGGGCATATATTGAGAGAGATATTAATATTTAATTGATTTAATTAAATATTAATTATTTGGAGCTTATGTTATAAAGTTATAATATTTTAAATATTATAACTTAAGTGATTTTTGCTGAAGGGGTCGCCCATCATTGAAGGGGGCCACTTTTAATTATATTTTATAATTAAAAGTGCTTTCGAAAACTATTGAAAAATTAAAAAGAAAAGTTCGAATTTATTTAAATGAAACCTAATTGAGAAAATTCGAACTCTTGAGGAGATATAAGGGTTTCATTGGGATTTGAGCTCATTATGATGTTGAATATCAAGTTATTGATCAAGTCTTCTTTCGGAGAACGAAGCCAAGGGTTTCAGTTGTCTATAGGTATTGGAGAACGAGCCATCTTCAGTGTTGCAGTTCAGAGGCTGTGAAATATCAGCTGATCTATTGCATTCAGGGGGATATCTTCATTCAGAAGCTATCACAGAACGTTCACAGAGTTTTCATCTTCAGAGTTTTTATTTGGGTTTCAGCCAGAAAGAGTTCTTCATTTCTAGGCGCCATTTTCCCAGATCTGGACACATTTTTCAAGGGTTTTACAATCTGCTGCAAACACCAGGTTTTTACATCAATAATATTGTTGCTTTTTAAGTTGCATGTCATCAGATCTAGTTGTAATCAATTCTGAAGATCAATAAATAGTTTGCCATCAATAGATTCAATAGATTCTATCATTTCCGATGTTGCATTATTTTATGTAAATTTATTCAGCATTTTCTTTCAAAAACGCACTTCAACCGTATATGCAAAAAACGAGAAAAAAAATCAAAACAAGCAGTTTTCAGAATTAGGTAGAACAGGGGTTTCTACACAGTAGTACCAAAAGTCTGCAATTGACTTTTTTGTTGCATCATGTGCATCCTTGTTCCAACCCATGCTCTCAAGCGATGGTTGGGAACCAGGAGTAGTGCGTGGTACAAAATATGAGTCCACCCTAGATTTACGAACTCTAGGGCCAATGCTAATACTGCCACTACCACTAGCAGTAGCAGCGCCACCAGCACTAGGAGTACGCATAGGCATAGTTGATGCAGAAACAAAAGCACTAGCACAAGCACTATCACTAGGACGGTATGGAGGCATGGAAGAAGCATCTCCAACAGCACCAAGTCCCTGTCCAACTCCAACACTCACCAACTTCTGCTTCTGTCTCTTTTTCATTTTTTTTTGCATTTCAAAAGTTTCTAATTGCACCTGCACTTCACGAACAACCTCGGAGGTGCTTTAGTGCAACCCACTGCATCATGGGTGGGTATGCGTGTAAGATGGTATTTTAATCTATTTATGCCTCCATGATATATTGTTTTGCTATAGAAACATTTTGCGTCTCCTCTTTTCATTCCGGGAAAGATTTCAGCATGTTTCCAAGCAGGGTCTTTTCTGACTGTGGTTTGAGACATTGTGAAAATAATAATATGGTTTGATTTGCAAATGAATGTGGCTGCAAAAGTAGGGTATCTAAAATTATTTAAGTTGCAAGTAGGGTTTGTAAAAAATATATGCAAACTCAAAAAAACAATGATTTTACAAATTACAATGAATTATTTGTTAAAAAAACACAAAAAAATCAATTAAAATCGAACTTACCTCTTAGATTTGGCTTGGAATGCAATGCAAACTCCTCCCAATCACTGGTAATGAGCTCTCAATGCACCTCCTTGCTGGTATGAAGCTCCCCAAATGATATATGACCCTGGATTTGTCTTCAACAACTTGCTGGTTGCCCTCTCTTCTCCTCCTATTTTTCTTCACAACTCTCTCTTCTCCTCCTATTTTGCCAAATGAATGAAATGAGGTTGCTTTTAGGCGAAATAGAAAATATAAGTAAAAAAAAATAAAAACTTTAGTTTCTATTTTTTTGGCCTTTTGGCCTTTGTCCCGTGCGTCGTCGCTGAGCGCGTGGCGGCGTCGCTGATGTGTTTGGACATGGCAGTGGCGCCAGGATGTAGCGAGTATTCGCTGCGTCCTGGCGAGTCCCGGGACTATGGTTTAGACATTGTAGTATTGATTTTCAAGCATTTGGAGTACTTTGATACCTTCTTCAACGAAATACATTAGACTGAAATTCTGTACCAGCAAGATCAGACTTTGCATTTGAATTGTTTGACAATATTCCTTGGGCGCAAAACTTCATTTTTCACATCTATATCAGCAAGGAATATTACAAGGGCTAACTGAAACACTATGAGGAATTTCTCCACCTTCCACTTTGTGCTCCTAGATATGAGCCATATCAGTAGCATGAATAAATTTGGCATAAAGATTCTTCTATAGAAGAAATTGTGAATCCAACACTTCTACAATGGATTGAGGTAAAGGAGGACCTCATGAAGTAGAATCAACACCACAAATGGAAGAAGCATTGCTGTAAGATTTGAAAATAGGCCTTTATTTGTGTGAATCAATATTCTGGATTAATGACATGCTGTGAAATTAGACAAAGCAACGTGCACTTCAAGGGAAAAGTTTAGGGTTTTTTTGCTAGCTTGAAAGTATAGTTGTTCAAAAGGTAATAACAGAAACAAAAATAAAGTGCACAGATAAGAGAGAGGAGACTTAGTTATTGGAAAAAGAAAATATTTGTAATAATAAACTTTGAATGCATTTCTGACTTTAGGTCCTCATCAATAGAATGAGTGAATGATTCCAAATGAGAGAGTGAAACCCTTATATATACGTTTCACTTAAGTCCTTATGAAAGGCCACAACCCAAATAGGCTGGTAGGCCAAAATAGTGTAATATAAAAGGACAAAAATAAAGAAAAATCCTTAAAATGAGAAGGGTACTCCACCTAGGTTTGTCTAGGTGGCAAAATTCCAAAATACAATAAGATACACCTCATCAATAGAGTGAATGATTACAAATGCGAGTGAAAACCTTATAAATAAGTTTCACTTAAGTCCTTATGAAAGGTCACAACCCAAATAGATGGGTTGGCCAAAATAAAAAATATCACAAAATATAATATAAAAGGACAAGAATAAAGAAACCTCCTTAAAAAGAGAAGGGTACCCCAGCTAGGTTGGTGTAGGTGGCAAAATACAATAAGAGACACCTCATTGGAGTTCTAGAGGGGATCTAGGAGGGCCTATAAAAATAAGAACATAACTTGTTCTTTCCAAGGAGGCTTTGTAAGGAGCAAAAGTTTCTCCAACACACCAATCGATGATGACTAATATGCTTCAACTCATGCTCTTGCAACAATTTTTTGAGAGATTTAAGAATGTGATAAAGTTGTAAGTGTAAGGAATGACATCTTGGATGAAGTAAAACATAACTTTGCCTTTATAGTCAAATCCTATTACGCCTAGGATATGCTTGGGTTCTTTGGGCTGTGACAGTTCTTTGTATTGGGCACTTGCTTGACTATGGATAGTTATTTTTCCCTCCTCTTAGGGGATTCACACTGTATAAAACTGTAAGTTTTATTGCCTCCTCTACCCATTGTTTGGGCATTAAAGTTCCACAGATTTGTTGAGGAAGAGGTTTGGTTATGCTCTTGCTTTTGATAGATGTGAATGATGTTTTTGTGGGATAATTGTCCAAAAGGATGTCTTTTTGATTATAAAGGCTAAGAATCTGAAGTGTTATTCATCAAGGAATTGTTTGTGGAGCTTAACTTTTGACCTTTAGTAGTATCCTTGCTGGTAATATGGTTATAAACACACCATTCTTGTATTTTGTTCAGCTTAGGGAAAGGATAGTTTGGTCCAATTAGGTAGATTCCTTGTGAGGCATGGGTTCTTGGTTGAGTTTGTTGCCTTGTTTTATTCTGTTGAGGCTGGTCAAGCTGTTGATTGGACAGAATTGGTGGCTAATTTTGTACTTGAGATTGAAACCTCACAAGCAATAATAGGGATGGGTGGTTATTTTGAAGCGGGGTTATTTGGACAGCTGTCTATACATGGCTTGTTTATTGTCATTGTTGTTGGTGGCTTTCTTGTTTTGAATGTTGGTGTTTGAGGGGAATATGTAGCATGATCCCTTGTGGAGTTATGAATTGTATTGAATTTATTTGTTCTTTTTCAGTTATCTCAGCTAATGTGCAAGGTAGTTTCAGTAAAGAAGGCACATGTTTGAACTTGAAGGGGGTTATAGGCTAAGAATACCATGCCTTGGCGGTGACCAAAAGCAATACATTTACCTTTACCTGTATAGTTTCATTGTATTCACAACATTTAGATTTTATCATCTCAAATTTCAGGTCCTTTTCTAGTGAGTAGACAAAAAATTCTATCAATTTTCCTTGGTCATTTTAGTGGCACTTGATTAGATATGAGTAATAGTTTTGTACCTTTGCATAAGGGACATGGGTTTTACTCATGTCTTGTCTTCTATTGTAACAAGCCCAATGTTTTACCTATTGTTTTCACCTAAGTTTTAACCCATATGTGAAAATTTTAAGTTGACCAACACATAGTAATAAAATTTTTCCAATTCAATAACACAGATGCATATTCAAAATAATCCCTTTTCAAATTTTCATTGCATAATTATTTTAGTGGCACTTGATTAGATATGAGTAATAGTTTTGTACCTTTGCATAAGGGACATGGGTTTTACTCATGTCTTGTCTTCTATTGTAACAAGCCCAATGTTTTACCTATTGTTTTCACCTAAGTTTTAACCCATATGTGAAAATTTTAAGTTGACCAACACATAGTAATAAAATTTTTCCAATTCAATAACAAAGATGCATATTCAAAATAATCCCTTTTGAAATTTTCATTGCATAAACAAATTAACATTACATAATCCCAAATAATGATTTCATTTTTCAAATATATTTTCCATAAAGATACAAGATCATGATTACATACATAGCTTTCAAGAGCTGAATGAAACAAAGTACAAATGGTCCAGATGCCTCTTGCTGTAGCATACATCCTCAAATCTCGATTGTTGATTGCATGAGGGACAGTATCACCCAAGTGATTTTCCTCCAACCACAGACTTACTACAGTCCGTCGCACATCTACCTAACTGGTAAGATGGCCCTCCCTTCAACAAAGAGATTGGTCTGGTAACCCTCATAATATAGCCTACCTGAGCATGGTGTTTTGTCTTACATAACTAGTGCTGCCATACAGTGGATACTCGCCTACATGCATGACTCTCCCTACTAGTTATGTAATATTGGCTCACAGTGAACCAACAAGTGTACGCAGTGGCAACTTACACTTACTTTGGCCAAAGATTTTGATAATATATCAAACTCACTTCCTAAGAAGTGGAGTCTCACTTTCTAAGAAGTGGTAGTTGTATGTTCACCCACCCCCTTGCTTGATTTGGAAAATAACATGACCATAATAACTCTTGACGGGATTATTCCACATACAACATAACATGATTCCATCCCAAAAGTAATGCGCATTCAAGCGATTTAATTGACCAACTAGGTTATTCCCAACCGTGGTTTATCCTAATCCCATGAACAAACCTCTTTATATACATAGGTTTTCATAACATCACAAATTGACAATCTCAACATAACACTTCTATGTCACAATATTCCCTGACATTACAATTCATGTAAACATGCATTTGGCTTATGATATCCTAGATATTATAATAATACCCTCTAGTTATCTTTGATTCACACATACAGTCACATGCTTCTAACATAATTGATATATCCATATTTAAACTAATAAGATTTCTCCAATCATCATACAAGCAAGCTCTATATAAAATACAATCATCAATTCCTCAAGCACTTGCAGGCACATGACATTCAATAGAAAAGAATAATGAATAAGAAAGACTAGCATGCCTGGAAATTTAGCTTCCAATGAAGAAATTGCCCTCCAAACGTAATCCCAAAGACACTGCTTGTTGCTCCTTCTACTTTCAGCTTATTTCCAAATCTAACTTCTTTCCCAACACTCAAAAACTCACAAACAAATAGCTCTCAAACACTTCAAGAAATCTCTCTCAAGTCTCACAACTTGCACTCAAACACTACTTTGCACAAAGAAAAACTACAGCAGAATAATAGCACTGAAAACAAATGAATTCCCAACGAATACCAAGAACAAAGATGGTGCCCACTATTTATAAGAAATTCTAAGAAACTTAATGCTACAGTTTAGCTCCCACATTTGCCACCTCTAAAACTGAAAACACAAATCCAAAACCAACTCCAACTCTAAATAGGTCGACGAAGCAAAACTGGGTGAAATATGGCAGCTAAGAGAATCAAAATTTTAACACATATACAATCCAAGTAAAATCAGTTTCTAATTCATGGCCGATTCACCTCTTTTTAGCCAGCTCGTGGTAATTTACTATGTCAAATCTTCTGCTATGGTTTCCTTATAGCTTTCTACTACTCAGCGTGGTTTTCTTTATGCTAGTTTTCTGCTCATGGTGCCTAGAATAGAGGCTGCCATTCTAATACAAAACAAACTCTCTTTGCTTTTTGCCAACTTGTGGCCTTTGACCAAGTCTCATGCCTCTTTTCACTGCTATGCGTGGCTTTTAATATACACAACAAACTTTAATATTTAAATGCATTTTCATTCCCTTTTTCATGGTTCAACATTATAGTTTTAGCTGTATTAAATGCTGGTTACATTGTAACTTATGCACTTTATACTGAGCGCTATAATGTAGCTGATCAATGTTTATTCCATTTAAACTTTAAACATTATTTGCTTTACTCGTGTTACATATGCATAGCATTGTTTACTTAACTCGCATTACATATGTGTAGTATTTAGTTTAAACTTTTTTTATTTACTTGCATTATATATGCGTTGATATATATATATATATATATTATAATGCTTTATCATTATAATATATATATGTATTAACATATATATTAAAATCACTCATTTGCCAATCATATATCTATAAGTATATATATGTATATTAATATATACGTACGTATGATATATTATTGAATATGTACATATATGTATATATTGATATATACATATATATTATTATTTTAACACCTTATAATAAGTGTGTGTGTATATATATATATATAGATATATATATGTCCAATCAATTTCCCTTATATATGAGCTATCCACGTATGGGTTTCTACCTACGTATGCTCACACACGTATATGCTCATATACATAAGTTCTCATAGATATAGATATATACATTTAATGTATATACTTATCCATTCATATATATATATATTAAATACATGAAGTAGAACATATACCCAATACAAAGATTTAGTCACTATAATACAAACCAAAGAAAATCAAAGACAATTACTCAAACACTCCAATCATCCCAAAAACTATGACCAAGGGTTTACTTACCGAATCCCGGATTGACTTGACTTAACTAGACTAAACTAGGTCGTGAGTGTGTGATAGCTCAAGTAGGTACATTAGTGGTTGCCATACCAAACTCCTCTCCCAGGTGATACTCTCTCTCTCCTCGCTGGAGGGCTTGATTCTTTCCTGCATCCAACTTAGTGCATCATAAATGTAGTTAGCCGATCACATGAAAATCATATTCATCATATATCATTTGCATCATTAAAGCATTAAAAATCAATCACATCATAATGCATATTCATGTATTTCATTTATCCATGGAACATATTGAAGTCATAATCTTGCATTTAAATCATATTTACTCATAAAAGTAAAAACAATCTGGTAACTGAGAAACGGGGTGTAACATCTATGAAGGAGATACCTGATGCTTGCACTAATAAGTTTGTATTTGGAAAAAGGATGGTCAAGAGAATTTAAAAAAATAAAGTGCTCCTTCTAGAGTGACCAATAGAGGAGTTTAGCAACGGCAATGCCTCGAGGAAGAAGTTCCCTATTGATAGTGGCCTTGGCTCTCATGTGTGAGCTAGGGTCTCCTTACTATTGAACTTAAGAAGTTCAAGTAGGAATATAAATGAATCGTTTTTAATGTAAGTACCAAGACCTTCTAAGGTATATGTTGTATTAATGGAACCCCTTAATCCATAATTCATTTGTTTAATATGGTGGAATTGTTTATCTTCATCCCCTACTTGGTCATTGAAGCCACTGATTGTTTTAGCTTTTTTTCTGTTGTAGCATGGTTCTGCGTTTGACCTTGGGTTTGTGCTAGGGAAACCAATAAAGAATCAAGGGTAGCCAAGACTTGTTATAGGATGGTGGGATTTAACTGGCTTAATTGGCTTGATAAATGAGCTTGTGGAGGCAAGGTACTAAGCCCTCTTTGAGCATTTAGTGTATTTTGATGATGTTGATTAATTCTCAACACCCACTTCTAGGATCACCCTGTCCAACAAATTGCATAACGGCTTTTCATTCTCTGCTTCATGGGAAGCTTCTACAGACTATTCAAGAATACTAATTTTACACTAGAAAGTTTATCAATGTCTGGTTCATGCTATTTGTCTGTCCATTTGATAAAATATTGCACTTCTTTTGGTGTCATATTCTTTTTTAGTCTAGCATCCCTGCTTAGTTTAGACAGCTTTGCCTAACAAGGGCCTACTGAAACTATGAAGAATTGATGCCTTAAATCCTGACTTTTTGCCACATTGAATGGTATGTTTTTCTGATTCTAAAAATAAGCAACGTCTATCCTGGCTTCATGGTGCTTCTCCTCAGTTCAAAGGAATACCTTTGAGCAAAGGTTGTGAACAAGGAATATTGCAATGAGGAAAGAAGTCCAGCGAATTAAGTCCAGCTTGAACTCTCATCAGTGGATGTATCAGGAGCTTGTGGGATAATGGAAGAGTCTATCTGATTCAGTGGAAATTCATGATGACTGTAAGTTCATCCCTTGTTCTCTTCCTTTCTGCCTTTTTCTATATTGCATGATCTCATAACTTCATATTTTGGCCTGAGATTTATTAGAGATAATAATTGGGTGAATAATGCCTCTTTTCATACAAAACCCACAATAATTGCAGTTCACCATGCCTTTGATCACAACCAGTGTGTGATGCTTCCAAGCGAGTCCTTAATGCTTTGCCCCTTATGGATGACACTCTTGCAAAGTTTGAGTACAAGTGTAGAGAATGAGAAAAGGAAAAGGAGAGAAAAAAGCCAGGAAATAATTTCTTGAATCAATCTCCAACTGTTGAAAAATCAATTTACGGTGGTTGAGAAACAGAGATAAAGTGATTTAAGTGTATTTGTTAATGGAATGTAAGTATGAAAATGAGGTAGAAGTCAGATTGAAAGGGTTGTAAGCACCTCGGTTGTGTTAAAATGTACAAGCTGAGTTCATTCCATGAACTTGCTAAGCACTTGCCAAGAATTCACATCAATGAGTCTGATTCACATTATATGCCTGACAAAATCACTCATGAAAATGAGCTATGAGGTATATGTTAGAATTATTGTCATTGATGTCAAAGGCGTATGGAAGATTGTTGGCAAGTTTATTGTCATTGATATCAAGGAAGATATCATGCATGCCACAATGAAATTTTCTGATCCAAGAAGAAGAAATTGCAATGGCCAAAGGCCACTAAATCTTATTCATTAATGCTGTCGATTCCCTCAATTTGGCGTCATCATAATTAAAAATAATTAGGTTGAATTATTTTTAATTTATTTTATGGGCCGATCACCTCTTATTGTGGTGCCCCTTTTTGAAAATAATTTTAAATAAATTTATATTTATATAGGGGTCAATCCCTTATGGACACCCAAATTTTCTATCAAAGGGAGCATTGAAAGGGTATAAAATAATGAAGAGTCATCTCATTTGTCAAGCATTGTATCCCTCCAAAAGGTCACCTATCTTGGTGAAGATATAAAAGGAGTTTTTGGAATGTGGAGAAGAGTGTGTGTGGAAGACAAATTGATAAATCATATATACACCAGCAGATTTGTGTGAAGAGAAAATAATTGAAGATTATTCAAAGCCAGATTTTTGAAGAGGATCATAGTTGAAAAACTCGGACTCGGCAATAACTTGGTAGACCCAAAAATTTTTAAAACTTGAGACTCGACAAAAACTTGGGGAAAAACTCGACGATAACTCGACAAATTTATCGAACATTTGAAAATACATAATTTTTAAAAATATTCTTCAAAAACAAACATATATACTAAATGTGTAGAACATATTATTGATTTCCATCATATTATTAAACATGACCAGGTCAACGCCCAACACAAATACAATCAACATGTTTGCATGCTAATGATTAAAATTTCCTGATTTGAGTTTGTGGTTTCAATTCATGAATCCAACAATTTTTTTTGAGGAATGGATTCATTTTGGATTTGTTTGTATAAAATTAATATATTATAATAATAATTAATAATAAAATATATTATAATAATAATTTATAAATATTAATAATATAATTATAAGATAATAATATTATAAATATTGCAATACAATATATATAAATATAATATTATTACAATATATAATTACTAATAATATAATTATAAGATAATATAATTATAAATATTGTAATAGAATACATATTAATATACTACGATATTATATTATTATAACAAATAATTATTAATAATTTAATATAAACGTCACATGTTGAGCTTTTGGAGTTCGCCTGCCCTCGTCATGAATGGAAAAATACCAAAAACGAAGCAGATGGCGACGATTTTGGCGTATTAACTTAACCCTATTTTGTTGAGTTTTTCCCTGTTTGACATGCGATTTATAGTGCTTTACAGCGAGTTTTTAATCAAAATGCATTGTGTTTTGTTATGAAACTCGGTGACGAGTAATACCGCGAGTAACTTACCACCATTTTTGGCGCACGAGTACTTGCGCGTCGACCAAGTTTTAGGCGATTTTTTCATCTATGAAGAGGATTATCAAGAAGAAAAATACTTTATCTATCAAGAGGTTGGTGCCTCATTTTGAGGTTGGTGTCTCACATTGGAGAGGTTTGTGCCTCTTATTGAAAGAGATTGGTGTCTCATATTGAGTTGGTGCTCAAGACTTGGGGATTGCTGTCTCTAGTAGGTTGGTGCTTACAAAGTTTGTAAGAGATTTTTACATAAGCAATATTTTTTCGTGGTTTATTACATCATTATTATAATAAAACATAACTACTTATATAGTTATCATGTAGTTGATCGGGTATGCTCAATCAGGTTGGTAAATAACCAACCTTTCATTGTATTTATTCCTACCTTCCCTCATAACCAAATTGCTCGATTGCTCTCTTTAATTTATCATGGTATCAGAGCATTAATATTTTGAGCCTATGTAGGGTGGTTAAAAAATGTTTTGAAGGAGTGTCTGTAGGATCAATGGGGAATTCTTCATGCTTCGACATTGTCTTTTTTGAAGATTGATTGTAGAGGTGAAAGCTGTGCTCCATTTTATTTGAAGAACGACTGCTGTGCGTCGAGGCATTCTGCTATTTGAAAGAGCTTTAGCGGATTTATTCTAAAAAAAACGTCAAGGCATTCAATCATCGGAAATAGCTTCGCTGAAATTATTTTGAAAGAGGCATCGACAGTGTCAAACTGCATCGCTGAAGAAAAGTAAAAAAAATTGGAATGCCTGGACGGGACGCACATTGTATGACAAGGTTGCAAACTTGTTTCCATCGCATTGCTTGGACGAGACTCACATTGTATGACGAGTTTGCTGTTGCTGTATGAGGCGTCCAGAGATAACCAAGTCTACTGTTGCTGTACAAGGCATCCAAAGATAACCATGTCTGCTATTGCTGTATGAAGCGTCCAGAGAAAGCCAAGTGAGAGAAACGAGATTCAATTGAAAGGTGCAAATTCTTTTTCTCACATTGTTTCTTTTAACAGAAAGGAGTAGAAGTATTTTGCTGCACTAAAATTTCAAAACTTGGAGCATCTGTTTATATTTTTGAAAGACAAAAATATAGTTATGAGTTATTATCTCTGCGCTTAAGATTCAAAATTCAGAGCATTTATTTTCTAAAAGACAAAAATATAGTTCTGAGTTATAAAGGAGTTATAAGGATAATTCAAATAAAACCAAAATGGCTCCTAGTGCACCTAAATTCCTCCTACCCGATTCCCAACTCTTGAAGGGTGAAAACTATGTTGCCTGGAAAACCAAAGTCCAAATTCAATTAGAATTTGAAGACCTTTGGGACATTGTTTCGGGAAACACAACTAGATCAACTATAGTCGGTGATGATCAAAATAAGTTTGACAAGGCCAACCAAAAAGCCAAGTTAATCATCCTTTGTAGTGTGTCAAATGAGGTTCAACCTCACATTCGCATTGCAACCTCTGCAAAAAGATACTTGGGACCGCCTCAAAATTGTCTACGAGGCTAAAAACAAGAACCAAATCCTTCATCTATAGCGTCAGTTACATTGTCTCCAAATGCAAAATCGTGAGAAGATAGAATCTTTCTTTAGAAGAGTTGTTGAACTAAGAATTGCACTTCAAGCGTTAGGGGAAGAAGTCACAAATGACTCTCTTGTACGAATAGTCCTGAGAGCACTACCCCCTTCGTTTAGAGTTTTTGTTACATGTTTAAATGTGGCATATAAAACACCCTCATTTGAAGAACTGGTCAACTTGCTTCAACAGGAAGAAGCAATGTTTGGTGAGATTGACAATCAAGATAATCAGGCCCTTGTAGCAAAACAAAAGGGAAAACAACTTGATCATCGAAGTGGTTCATCAGGACAGTCAAATCAAAGTCAAGACAACTCTTCCAACAAGAAAAAGAAATGCCTCATTTGTGGTAGAAAGGGTCATGAACTCAAAGAGTGTTGGTATAATTCCTATGCCAATAGTGAATCCAGTAGCAGAAAGCCACAAAAATCTTTCCAAGGGGACAAGATGAAATTTCCTCAATGGCAAAAAAATCCCAACAAACAAGAAAGAAATGTTGCATCCACATGTAACTAAGATGAAGAAGATTTTCTATATGTTACAGAAACAAAGGCTGCCACAACTAACAATTTAGTTTGGTATGTTGATTCTGGTGCATCCAGGAATATGATAGGGGAACAAAAATGGTTTTGTGCCTTAAGTCCATCCACCTCCTATGGGCATGTTTCCTTGGGTGATGACACTTCATATAAAGTTTAAGGTATTGGTGATATTTCACTTCCATTGAGAACTCATACATGTCGACTTACAAAGGTTTTGTATGTCCCAAGGCTCACTAAGAATCTACTTTCAGTAAATCAATTACTTGAGCACAATGTGCAAGTTGAATTTGATCAACTCAATGGTGAGAAACTTTGTCTTATCAAAGACAAAACTCTCCATGGGGCAATTGTAGCTCGTGCTTCAGGGGCAGGCAAGATGTTTTAGTTGATTGATGTTGCACATAAAGATCAAGCCCTTGTAGTAAAAACCAACACATCCACAACTCTTTGGCATAGAAAATTTGGTCACCTTAGTATTGGTTATCTTCTTGCATTGAGTAAGAGAAATATGGTAAGAGGACTTCCTCCCATTCAAAAATTAGAAGATATCTACCCACATTGTCTTGTAGGGAAACAACATAGGGCTTGTTAGCTCTCAAAAACGCAAGTAAAGATACCTCAAGAGGCTGCCAATCTCTTGATATGTTTTAGGGTAATAGACAAGGTTGAAAGAATTCAACCTTCTACTCTTTAGGTGCTGCTAAACCTAGGCGGGTGTACCTTTCTGAATGAAGCAGACTTGACTTATGATTATCCTTCGGAAATGCTTTGTCCACAATGGCAGATGGAAGTGAACAAACGAACTCAAACTTGATAGCAATAACAATTTTCTGATCTAAGTCCTAAAGTGCTCAATTAACAAATGTAAAACAGATGTAAAGAAACTGAATGAATCCAAATGATGAAATTGTAGGGACCAGTGCCTTATTGGGTATGCGGAGTCAAATGAAACAGAAGTGGGCAACTTATTTTGGCAGAAAATCAAATTGCTGGCATATGTTCTGTTTACAACTTGTATAAACATGCAGGATTATGACTACTAAGCTCTACTTTAATAATCCAGATGAATCTCCCTGATTACTGTGATCAATCAAAAGGATTTAATCTCTCCTTGAGAGAACCAGTTAATTAACCACACAGATACAACAAATGTGCACTGATAAACTGAAAATAAACTTGTTACATCAATTTAAACAACCAACAAGAATCAACTTGGAGACAACTTAGCAATACTTTTCAATAAACTCAACAGACAATTGATACCAGGAATAAACTACCACACCAGCTGAATTTCATTGAAATCGCCATTTGAAAACATGTAACATAGTCTGTGGAATGAGAACTTTATTCTACTGTGTCCATTCCTAATCTACTGTATCTATTCTAAGATCTCTTCTCATCTTCTACAATTGGGAATGCATATTTATACACTAGCATTTGAACAGACATGTCGCTTCAGATCCATGTCGGCCAACCGTAGAATTCGGGCTCATCTCACATGTCGGCCAGTAGTTACATTTAGAAATTCTCATGTCGGCCACAGTAACTGAGTTTTATTAATCGTTCGCTGAGACATCCCTGCAGGTATGCCGAAGGCAATAATATCGCTGTCAGCCCGCGCTCTGCTTTATTCACTTTCGCCGTGACTTTCTATCGTCGAGGAGAAATCATATCGAATACCTTTATGTTTCCCCGAGATCACATTTCTGTTATATTTGTTTTAGTCGCCATAACATTCTGATATCGGAGAGACCTCACGTAGACCACATTGTGTTTCACCGAAAGTCCCTTTATTCATCTTGTGTCGTTGTGACCAAACAATTCTCATACCGACAAGCCTTTTTGTGTTCCATCGGCGAGACCGGAGGTCACTCGCCGAGACCTCATACCGATATCGCTAACTCCTACCGATATGTTCCTTTCATCCTTAGGTCGCCAAGACAATGCCAACCTCTCGCCGAAAACCATCTCCCATTCGCTTTCGCCAAGACAATTCAAACTTGGGGAGAGGTCCCAAAGAAGCCATTGAGTCATACCAAAACATCCCAAGCTCATTTTAGATCGCCAAGAGAATGCAACTCTTATACCGATAGAGACCCCTTGCCTTTTATATTGGTGAGACCCAACGAAATCGCTAAGACCTCCCTCCGAATGTCAGTAACTCATACCGATAAAGTCAATCCCTCCACCGTCGGTCGGCAAGACAAGAAGACCTCGCCAAGACATTATATCGAATAAAATCTCTCACCAAAAAGCACCCCTTTGTTGCCGGTCGGTAAGGCAAAACAATCTCGCTGTGACATTACATTGAAGTAGGAACCTTTGCCGATAAGACATTCAATTGCCAGTCGGGGAGACATATTGAATTCGATGAAACATCATCCCGACGATATAACTCCTGCTGATATGTGTATCCCGCTGTCGCCGAAACCACGTGAAAGTCATGCCGATAACTGCCAGTAGATGAAATCCAATCGCTGTGACACATAAAACGTCTTGCCGATAGGCAACACAGACGTTTGCTAGCAGAAAACGCAACATGGGTCGGGGAGACCTTGACCATCTCACGTCGATAGGAACCAGAATGTGAAAAATGCAGACCCGATGGATCCAATGGGGCTATATGGGCAAAAAAAGGGTGAAATATGCACACGGTAGGACCAATCTGGAAATTTGTGAGTAAAATCAATATGTAAAATCATCAGATTTTTACAGTCCCAACAGGGCTTCTTTTCCTTCTGCAGAAAATTGAGCCTCTAGTCCCTTAGAATTGGTTAACATCAATCTCTGTAGACCTATGCCTTGCAGTCATCAGAATTCTCGGTATTTTTTTCTCTTTGTGGATGATTATACAAGAAAATGTGGGTCTATTGTTTGGCTCACAAGCATGAATCATTGGAGAAATTCAAGGAGTTTAGAGCTCTTGTAGAATGATCATCTGGTTAGTCTGTTAGAGCCCTTCGCATAGATCGATCGAGGGAGTTCACAAGTAAAGAATTTGGAGCTTACTTGTAGAAGCATGGAATACAAAGACAGTTGACCACTGCACATACGTCATAACAGAATGGTGTTGCTGAGAGGCGTAATCGTACTATTGTTGAAATGGTGCGATGCATGTTGAAGGATGCAAATCTTGCTCCTACATTCTGGGCTGAAGCAGTTCACACAAAAGTATATTTGTTGAATTGAGGACCCACCAACGTGTTTGATAATATCACACTAGAAGAAGCTTGGATTGGGAAAAAGCCCTCCATTTCACATTTCAGACTGTTTGGATGTACTACCTTCATGCATGTCCCCAAGGTTCAGAGAACAAAATTGGATGATAAGTCTGTCAAGTGCATCTTTCTTGGATACAGTTCAAAATAAAAGGGATATCAGCTTATGGATACAGTAAAAATGAAGGTGTGCATTAGCAGGGATGTAGTCTTTGATGAGGAATTTGGCAGCAACACCTCTTCCTTTTCATCACCTATATGTTCCCAAGCACCATAGTTACTTGAACCTGTTGATGAGGAAGTTGTAGAAGAAAAGGAATTTGATGATGAGAAGATAGTTGATGAAGAGACTCCAGATGACATTTTGTTTCCATTGGACGAGTTCCCTCCTCTGACTCCTCCATCCTCATCTTCTATACACAAGAAGCTTCCTAAGTGGTATCATGCCACCATAAAGGATGCAAAAGATGATGTAGTTGTTGATACATCTTTTCATGGGCCTAAGATTCATAGCAAGTCTTATGAAGTGAATATTGCCCTTATGTGTACAGTTATGCAGAGTTTTGAACTTGAAACAGTGCAACAAGCTCTTGAGTCATCACCTTGGAAAGATGCTATGGATGTTAAATATCAGGCACTTCTAAGGAACAATACATGGGAACTTGTTGATCTTGCACCAGGGAAGAAGGCTATTGGCTGCAAATGGGTTTTTCGGATCAAATGCAAGGCAAACGGTAGTATTGACAAGTATAAGGCTCGACTTGTGGCTAAGGGCTATGCACAAAAGGAAAGCATTGATTATGTTGAGACTTTTGCCCCTACAACAAAGATCAAGACTATCCGTATGGTATTGGCTATGGCAGCGTAGTTTGGGTGGAAAGTTCACTAGATGGATGTCAAAGAGTGCCTTCCTTAATGGAGATCTCATGGAGGAAGTCTATATGACTCAACCTGAGGGATATACTACACCTAGGAAGCAACACAAAGTATGCAAACTCATCAAAATCCCTCTACGGTCTTAAACAGGCTCCTCGAGCCTAGTATATCAAGATTGATTAGCATCTCCTTAACCATGGATTCATTAGGAATCCAAATGATCCCAATCTCTACCTCAAAGAGCAAGGGGGGGAGATTGTCATTCTAGTTGTTTATGTCGATGATCTAGTCATCACAGGGAGTTCTTCGCAGATGATTGATGCAACGAAGAATGATCTCAAACGATCATTTGACATGATAGATCTTGGGCCCCTGCATTATTGTCTTGGACTTGAAGTGTGGAAAAAAAGAATCAGATATATGTTTCTCAGATGAAGTATGCCAAGACACTACTCGAGAGATTCCACATGGAAGATTGCAAACCTATGTCGACCCCAATGGAGACAAGTTTGCAACTTTCCCGCCATGATCCATCTGCTTAGGTGAGTGCTACTCTTTATTGCTAGTTGACTGGGAGTCTCATCTACCTGACCTATACTAGGCCGGATATCAGTTTTGTTGTTAGTTATCTTTCTAGGTTTATGTAGGAACCTAACGTTGTTCATTGGAAGGCAGCAAAGAGTGTTTTGAGATACATCCGTGGTATAGTGGCATATGGCCCGGAATATAAGCAGAATGCAAATTTTTCATTGTATGGATACATGGATGCAAACTATGCAAGTTCAGTGGATGATAGGAAGTCTACTTCAGGCTTCATTTTCTTTCTGGGATTTGGTCTGATTTCATGGGGGAGCAAGAAGCAAACAATTGTTGCTCGCTCTTCCATAGAGGCAAAATATCGCATCGCAAGAGGGTTGTCTATGAGGCGATATGGTTACGTCACATTTTGACAGGTATGGGTGTTCTTGATACAAGTCCTACCACTTTGTTTTGCGACAACCAGAGTGTGTTGAAGCTTGTTTGCAATCTAGTCTTTCATGAGCATACCAAGCATATTGAGGTTCAGTGCCATTATATCCATGAGCATGTTTAGCAACAAAATATACAACTCCAGTTTTGTCTGAATCAAGAGTAGCGTGCAGACATGTTTACCATATCACTTGCAGTTGTGAAGTTCAAGGCTTTCCGAACTTTCATGCTTTGGTCTCTTGGGCATATGATGTAATAAGGGGGGGTGTTAGAATAGTTTTTGTTTATTACATCATTATTCTAATAAAACATAACTACTTACATAGTTATCATGTAGTTGATCGGGTATGCCTGATCGGGTTGGTAAATAACCAACCTTTCATTGTGTTTATTCCTGCCTTCCCTCATAACCAAATTGCTCGATTGCTCTCTCTTTAATTTATCAGATTGACCCCTCTCTCAGTATAAGCTTATGCTGCTCATCAATTGGTATCAAAGCAAGTTCCTTCAAAGTATAGCTTAATTGCTAGAAGGAAGATCTTAAGAGCACACATGGCCTGCCAAGAAGGATTCTCCTCCACTAAGGCTCCATTGTTTGACATAACAAATTATGCTTTCTAGAGCGTAAGGATGTGCACCTACTTAATGGCACTTGTATTTGATATTTGGCAATCAGTAGTGGATGGTTATATTGCTTCATCATCTCCACCAATGGATCAGGTTGGAAAGAAGGCAAGTCTGAACAATGCAAAAGCCATGGATGCAATTTTGTATTATCAGAATCAAAATTTGTTAAAGTGATGCATTATGTATCGACAAAAGAAATGTTGGATGAACTTCAAAAGACCTATGAAGGAGATGACAAGGTTAAGAAAGCCAAGCTCCAAACTCATAGAAGGCAATTTGAGAGATTGAAAATGAAAGATGAGAACATAGGAGCCTATCTACTTTGCATGGATGTAATTGTTAACATTATTAGGGGTCTTGGAGACAAGGTTGAGGATGCAATAATTGTACAAAAGGTATTAAGGTCTCTTCCTTTGAGATTTGATGCCAAAGTCTCCACTATCGAAGAAATGAAAGATTTAGATGCCCTAACAATAGAGGAGTCGTATGGGATCCTCATTGAATATGAGATGAGGACCAAGAGGAGAAGACATCTAAATGAGAGGCGGATTTCAAAGTCTCAAAAAAAATGAAGAACAAAGAAATGATAATGAATAACAAGACAATGTTTCTAAAAAGAAACAATTGTTAACTAAAGCAAACTAAAATGAATAATGAAAAGATACTAAAAGCTGATTGAAGCAAACTAGTTTAACTAAAAGTAAACTACTGACTAACTAAAAGCTAAGATGACCATTAAATATTACAATAATACTTTAATACCCTCCCTTAATGGTCATCCTACTAACTACACTGAGCTTATCTCAAAATTTTACAGATTTATCCGGATTGAGAGACTTTGTGAGAATGTCTACAGTCTGATCCTTAGTTGGAACATGCTACATCATGGATCCATCTTCAACAAGTTGGTGGATGAAATGACAATGAAGCTCAACATGCTTGGTTCGCTCGTGGAAGATTGGATTCTTGGCAAGCTTTAGCACCCCTTCATTGTCATAGAACAAGGGTCAAGGCCCTGCTTGAGACATTTGCATGTCAGCAAGCATCCTTCAAAGCCATATTGCTTCACATGCAGCCTTAATTGGTCCTCGATACTTTGCTTTTGTTGAGGAAAGAGTGACTGCCTGTTGCTTCTTGCTTGTCCATGTGACTGCACCCGTACCAAGATTGAAAACGTACCTAGAAGTGGACTTCTTGTCATCAATTGAACATGCCCAATCTAAATCTGTAAAACGAACCAGCCTAGGATATTTTCCTCTGTTGTACAAAATGCCAAAGTCAGGTGTCCCTTTCACTTATCTCAACACTCGCTTCGCTGCAACCTAGTGCTTTGCCTTAGGGGCAGTCACGAAACAAGAAATGTAGCTCACATCAAAATTGAGATCAGGCCTAGTAGTAGTAAGATAGATGAGGCTGCCCACTAGTTACTTGAATGCAAACTCATTCACAACTAGAGAGTCTGATTTGGCTGAAAGTTTTAGCCCCTTCTCCATAGGAGTGGATGAGATTTTGCAATCTTCCATCCTGAATTTCTCTAGCAAACTCCTGGCATACTTTGACTGAGAAATGAAGATACTGCCACCTATCTACTAAACTACTACACCCAAACAATAGTGTAGGAGACCCAAGTCTGTCATTTCAAATGCCTGACACAAATTCGACTTGATCTGTTCAATCAAATGTAACCTACTACCAGTAATGATGATATCATCCACATAGCTGACAAGAAGGATGATATCATTGCCAGCGTTCTTGACGTACAAATTTGCATCTAAGGGACTCCTTTGAAACCCTTGTGCAACCAAATACTTGTCAAAATTTAGATACCATTCCCTGGGTGCCTGCTTTAGGCCATAAGTAGCCTTTAGCAATCTGCATACCTTATGCTCTTTTCCTACAACCTTAAAACTAGAAGTTTGTGTTATGTATACCTCTTCCTCCAAATCTGCATTGAGGAAGGCACTATTCACATCCATCTGGTGGACCTTCTAGCCAAACTATGGTGCCATGGCTAGGACAAGTTGGATGGTGCTCATCTTTGCTGTAGGAGTAAAGGTTTCCTCATAGTCAGTACCTTCTCTCTATGAGAACCCCTTAGCCACCAACCGAGCCTTGTATTTATCTAGTGTTCCATTAGCCTTGTATTTTACCTTGTATACCCATTTGCAGCTAATGGGTTTCTTCCCGTGTAGGAAGATTTGACAGAACCCACGTGTTGTTCTTCAAAAGACTATGATTCTTAGAATCCATAACCTTTTCCCATTCAGGTTTACCCTTGACCTCTGAATGTTGGCCATAAGAGCAAAGTTTATTGTGTTCTTTTTGCTCTTGCCTCTAGACGATCTTCCCTCAACAAGCTCATCATCATGAACATCACCAATGAGCTTCGCCCACCACTTAGGGCGAGGAGGAGATGCATGTTCTTCCAAATCAGGATGAGCATCATCATGACTTGGGTTGCTTGGAATAATACCATCTAGATGTTGATCCAGGTTATCCTGAGGAAAATCTGTTGGTACAAAATCTTGCTTGGGAGATTCCATAGCGTCAGAATCATCAGAGTCCCTCCTTGTTGGTAGAGGATCTTGCTTAGGAGATTCCACAATGTCAGAATCATCAGAATCCCTCCCTACAGGTGGAGCTACTGAAAGCTTAGCTCCCAAATCCCTGGTCTTTAGAGGTTGATTCTCAGGACTCTTGATGGGAGAAGAGAGCAAAAAGGGCCCACCTTCCTTATCAAACACAACGTCCCTACTGCATATCAAACGATCAGTGGCCACATCAATTAGCCGATAGGCCTTATGATTGTCATTGTATCTTGTTAGCATCAACTTTTGGCTCTTGGATTCCAGCTTGGTCCTATTGGCATCTGGAATCCAAACATATGTAGTCGAACCAAACAGTCTAAGATGAGTGATTCTTGGCTTCCTCCTAGACCATGCTTTCTCTGGGGTCATCTTATTGATGGCCTGTGTGGGAGACCATTTAAGAAGGTATACTACAGTATACACTGCCTCAACCCAAAACTTCTTGGGAACATTCTTGATCTCCAACATATAGTGGGCCATTACTGTGATGGTACGATTTCTCTGCTTGACAACACTATTCTGTTGAGGAGTATAGGGTGTTGTAAGTTGACACTTAATATTGTGTTTAGAATAGAAGTCAACGAACTGGTTGGAATAGAACTCACCCCCATTATTTGACCTAAGAGTTATGATTTGACATTTGAACTCGTTTTCAACTAATGCCTTGAACTTCTGAAATTCATTAAACACTTGTGACTTTGCCTTGAGAAAATACACCCACATTTTCCTACTAAAATCATCAACAAACAAGAGGAAATACCTGGCACCAGTGACTGATGCAATATTCATTAGTCCACAAACACCTACATTAATCAATTGTAGACCTTGGATGCTCTCCAAGACTTTCCATCTGAAAATGGAGTACGATGTTGCTTCCCTGCTTGGCAACCTCCGCAAACACCATGTGTCTGCTGCTAAATCTCAGGTATGCCTTCTACCAAATTCTTGCAAGCCAGCTGAGAGAGGTGGGCAATTTTGAGATGCCCATATCGTTGATACCAAAGAGTGCTAATAGATGAACTCCTCGCAACCAGTGCATGCTCCAGAGGATCTCCAGTATCAAGCAGCGGATACAAACCATGATCCTTGAGCCCAATTGCCACAATTTTCTTGGACCCCTTATCAACAATTTGACACTTGTGTGCGCTAAAAATGATGTCCAACTTTGGACTGTCGTATAATCTAACTCACCAAGAGCAAATTAAGCTCCATGCCCGACACATAGTATATATTGAGAAATATTAAATTTCTCCTACTAGATGTGATTTGGATGTTGCCCTTGCCGACAACTATATACTCTTTGCCATCACCAAAGATGACGGAATTAGAGCAAGCCATATACTCCTTGAACCAATCTCTCTTATTTGTAAAATGCCGAGAGGCTCCAAAATCGATATACCATGTAGATGATTTGACACAATTTGTTGGTCGTTTGGCTATTAATGCATAAGAGGTAGATGCCTGGTCAGATTGCATAGATGCCATCCCTCCCGTTTTCCAAAAGCATGAAAAATGAGGTAAAGTTTGTGATCAGCTGGCACTAAACCCTGGACAATCAGTTGGCAAAACTTCCACGATTTTTAAAAAATCGTCTAAAAGGAGGCTAAAAAACGCAAGATTTTTTTTCAGAAAAAACCTTCCTGAAAACTTGATTTTTCAAAAAAAATCTTCAAAAACTTTGAAAAAGAATTTTTTCAGAAAAAATCTTCAAAAACTTTAAATTTTAAAAAAAATTTTCAAAAAAAACTCTTTAAGATTGCCCAGATCAGATCATGAACTCAACCCAAAAAAAATCGTAGAAAACCACTTAAAAAATCAACAATCTCTTTCAAAAGAAACTCTCAAATCTGCTTGAAAACCTTCGCAAAATCTTTTGCAACAAACCCTTCAAAAATCGGCTTAAAAAACCCTTTGATTTCCAAAAAATCGGTTCACAAAAACTCTTCACAAAAAATCTTCAATTTTTATCTTTAAAAAAATTGGAAAAAAAACTTCTGAAAATTTCCAAAAAATCTTCAGGTAATCAGCTACCAATTTTTATTGCTCAAAAAATTTGCCAAAAATGAGCCTATGCTTTGATACCATGAAATGATAATTGATATTCGATATTCGTTATTTACAAAGGAGCGGAAAAACTCCTTATATAAAGAATTACAAGACGATGTTTCTAAAAAGAAACAATCATTAGCTATAGCAAACTAAAGCAAATAATGGAAAGATACTAAAAGCTAATTGAAGCAAACTAGGTTAATTAAAAGTAAACTACCGACTAACTAAAAGCTAAGATGACCATTAAATATTACAATGATACTTTAATACAAAGAGCCCAAGCCAAGTGATAGTTCCAATGATGAGGAAGAGCATAATATGAAGAAAGATAACAAACATTAACAACCTAAAAAGGACCACCAACATGGAAAATTTGAGAAAAGGAAGAGTTTTTACAAAAATAAGAAAAACTTCTATTCCAAAGAGGAAAGTAGCTCATTCAAAGAAAGTTTATTCATGAGTGATAAAGAAGAGATTCTATTCATGGCAATAGAAACAAAAGATGATATCTTGGAAAATGATGAAAAGGGAGAGGAGGAGATGGAAGGGGAAGAGAATGATGAAATGGATGGGGAAGTAGATTTGGAAGAACTTATTTGTGCCCTCAATGAAATCAAGAAACTTAAAAAGAAATACTTGAAGCAAAAATTACGACTTCAAGTAGACAGTGAATCTAAGGCAAAGTTATCACAAAGTCTTGAAGAATCTGAAAGGATGATCATCGATCTTAAAATTCAAATTGAAGAGGAGGTAAAGCTATTGTTTCTTATGTAATCAATTTGGTCATAAAGCAATTGATTGTATGACTCGTGCAAGAAATATTGGTTGGAATAAGAATAAAAGTCCTTATGGGTTCACAAGTAGGAACTATAACTCTTCTGCTCCTCTAGTAGACTACAATGTTATATGCTATAAGTGCAATAAATTTGGGCACACATCATGTTTTTGTGGATCCTCCCAAATAGAACAAGAAAAAGGATAATATGGCAAAACAAAAGGAGGAAAATGCAAAAATATGGAAAGAAAAGTAGAGGTCTATGCTTGTACAAACTTCCCTACATGCTCAAAACGAGAGAGATCAATGGCATATTGATAGTGGTTGCTCAAACCACATGATTGGTGACGAGCAAATTCCTCACCTTGAAGGAAGTAAGTGGAGGAACAATGAAATTTGGGAACAATGCTACAACAAAGATAATGTGAAAAGGTTCTCTTAGCTTGGATAATGGAAGAAAAAAAACTAAGAATGTTCTTAATGTTGAAGGGCTGAAGCATAATCTCCTAAGTGTGAGTCAAATGTGTGTCGAAGGACGCACTCACATTTCATACGAAAGGATGTGAAATCAAGAAGGGAGGGAAATTGATGGCAAATGTGAGTAGAACAACTACCAATCTTTACATCCTTAGTGAAATCAAAGGTGAAAAGTGTTATATGAGGAAAGAAGATGAGAGTTGTCTATGGCATAGATGAAATATCGCAAACTAATTTTCTATGCAAAATTTCTTCACATTCACCAGTCATGTGCTCAAACATTTTGTCAAACAGTTTGCTTGTAACCTCTCTGAACTGGTTTATGACTAATTTTGATATAGAGTGATTTGTTTATTGTTTTGGGCACAATGGCATTCATGAAATACTTGCATTTATATAAATAAAATATACAATTGAACCCAAAGTAGCAATATGTATAAATGAACACTGACTTTCAAAGTGTTGGTAACAATTTATTGCATTCAAAAATCTGATGCAGCAAATAAATATCATTTTCAACTCACTAATCTGGACATTAAATGCCCTTCACATCCATTCATAGCCTTTCCCAACAAGGATGACCAACATAGAATACTCAATGAGCAATTCGAAAGGGTACGACAGCCTTTGTTTGATTCCTTCTCCCTTTTTTGCTGTGTAAGCTTCCTCCTTTTCCTTTTAGAATGCCTTCAATCTTTACTTTATTCAAACTTGGGCCCACCAACATGTACGGCTAGCTTAGAGGTTTGCATATGATACGTCTGGACTAGCTTCAACAAATAAATATCATATTTCCTTTCATTTCACTATAACCAAAAATTGGTCTTGGCACAAGACTTCACCAATTCTGAAAATGAATTCCAATAATATTTTGCTTTTAAAACTCACAACTCTATGCCAAGCAAATAAGATATAAAGCTGCTCTAAAATAAGAATATGATGAAACTACCAAAACCACCAAACTCTTCTAGGCAAGGTTTCCAAAACAAGATATTTTATGATATTTCTAATCACCTACAAATTTGTCTTTGAAAGAGACTCACAAATTAGAAAACCAAATCTTTAAATTTACTATGAAATACTTGATCGATATCACTAACAAACATTAGCCAGGGTAGATCTTTCACCACCGAAGCCAATCTTCTCTAAGAGGGTTTTTGTCCCCGGGAAGGTTGAGATGAACCAAGTCCAATCTCTAGAACGACAAGGGTTTTCAAACAAAGAGATAATAAACTTCAACCTCCCAAATGAGCTCTCAATTCCTGTAATGTCCCCTTTTTCATAGCCATTGTAATGTCCCCTTTTTCATAGCCATCTCAGTGTGATTCCTTAGCTTTTATTCTCCGAAGGCTAAGTGGAGAAATAAGGAGAAATTAATCAAGTTAATTATTTATTAAGTCATCAAATAAATTAAAAATTAAAAGGTGACTTTATATTTAATTAATTTAATTAAAGTGACTAAATAAATTATTATTTCATAAAGTCACTAAAATAAAAATTAAAGTGTATTGTGGAAGCTTCTAGATGGCCGCCCTAGACTTGGTGAGAAAAAGTATAAGTAGAAGGGGTTGCCATTGTTTCTTTATGCTGAATATTGGATATTTGATTTTGGTATGTTTGTTGGAGAAGCCTAGGGTTTCTGCAGTCAGCATTGGAAGTCTTTGGGAACGAATAATCCCATTGATTTTGAATAATTGAGGTAGTGAAACTATCTACTGAAGAGTTGTAGCTGTTGGAGGTGATATTTCAGTCATCTCACCATTGCAAAAATTGTAGCCAAGGGCCAATTTTTGAGGAGTTCGATCTAGGGTTGAATTGAAGATTATATTGCTGTTTGAGAGCTCATCTTCCTCTTGGGACGATTTTGCATATACATATTCTGAAGTTTATATCATTCATGGTGGCGGCTAGATAGGAGCCACGATTTTACTCTTGGAGGTCTCTTTTTGCATCAATTTTCACCTTTGGCTGGAGTGCTTCACTTCACATGACTTGGAGACAAATTTAGATACATTTTGGAGATTAAAGAAGGCTGCAAATAATTTATGTTAATTGCTGCAAGTCAGGACAGGGGCGGCTGCTAGGAAGGTTTGATTTGGGTTATAGAGAAGATTATCTTTGTTTGGTAATTGCTGCCACAACATCTCCAATCAAAGGCGCTTCTTGTTAGCAGGTTCCTCTATTTCTTTTGCATCATTCAAAGCATTTAGAATAGTATTCATTGCTGCCGTAGGTGAACATCTTTATCAGATTGGCATTGTATTAGATTTTCCTTTGTAAAGCCAAGAGTCTTGGCTATCCATTTTATATCAGCTTTGTACTAGAGATTGCATTCAATAAAGGAGGGATGAGTTGCTTGTCAATTGCTTGATGTAATATTTATCATCTGAGTATGTATGCCAAGTGTTTGTAAAAATGCTACTTGGCTGTAGGTGCATATTTCTTATGTAGAATTCATGTATGTGCATTCAAAAAGACAAAAAGAATTGCATTATCATCTTAGCTCTTTACCTAGACATTGTAGAGTTGATTTGCAAGTATTTAAACTTATTAGAGACCATTTGAAGACAAGTAAGCAAACTGAAAAAATACAGAAACAGCAAGATAAAAGGTTGTGTGAAAAGTGTTTGACAAAATTCCTTGAGGCCTTAATAAGGAAATTAGGGTCAGAAATTGCTAGGAACATTATGGTGGTTTCCAAAAGTGTGAACATTGTGATTTTGGTCTATCCTTCTCCTTTGGGTGAAAAACGCTAAGTGTTAGAGGGCTCTTAGCAACCAAGATCTTTGTTTCACTTTTAGTGAACCTAGCATATTCCTTGAAGGAAAATTTAGTTAAATACTTGCAAGGGATCTTACAATTCCCCTTTTTATAAGTTTTTTAGGGCTTTCTAGAAACTCCCTTTTAAAATCACTTTATTAATTTATTAAGCCTTTCAACTCCAAAAAGTGTTTTAATTTACTTTTAAAACATTTTTGGTACTTAAAGTCACTTTTAAGCATCCCATCATTTAAAACTTTCCATCCTCTTTCCAACGAGCTATAATGCTGAGGTGCTCGATAAATGTAAAACATTTTCGGCACTTAGTCACTTTTAAGCAACCCATCATTTAAAACTTTCCATCTTCTGTCTAATGAGCTATAATATTAAGGTGCCTGATGAATGTATTTAATTAAAAAGGAAACCTTAGTGAAAATAATTAAATATAGCTCAATATTACACCCAATTAGCAGAAATGGTTGAAAAGCATTGGAATTGAAATCTGACTACATAGGAGTGATCCCGATGATAAAAAATGGACCTGATTGGGTGACAAACTAAAAATATACGCTTCGTCCAAAATTTTTGGAGCCCAAACTAGAAGCCGAAAATGACATCTTAAAGTGTCATATGACTCCTTAAAACCATTTGAGCTCACTAGTAACATCAAATTACCCCTCTGAACATGTTGACACAAACTCAAAAAGTCAACGACAACTACATTGCTAGAGAACCTGAAAATGGGGACATTACAACAAAAGGATGGGGCACATAAACTTTGATTATTTTTTAAAAATCAGCAGTAAGTAGGCAGTGAGAGACATGCCAAATATTTCAAAGCCTTCAAATACAATTTGTAAGCAATTCCAACTTGGGAAGCAAACAAGGGTGAGCTTCAAGTCAAAGGAGTATTCAACCTCTAAGCCCTTGGAACTTATTCTTATTGACCTATGTAGGCCAACCGGAACAAAAAGTATGCAAGGTGAGTTATTTTATGTTGTTAATTGATGACTATTCTACAATGACTTGGGTTACATTTTTGAAAGAAAAATTTGAAGCTTTTGAAAAGTTTAAGGCATTCAAAGTCTTAGTTGAGAATGAAACTGGTCTAAAAATCAAATGCCTAAGATTGGATAGAGGATGAGAGTTCACTTCAAATTAATTTAAGAATTTTGTGAACAATATGGTATAAGGAGACATCTTTCTGTTGCAAGGACTCCACAACAAAATGGAGTTGTGGAAAGGAAAAATAGAACTCTCCAAGAAATGGCAAGGACCATGTTAAATGAATCCAAGTTATCAAACACTTTTTGGAAAGAAGAGGTTCATATGGTAGTCTACATTCTTAACTGAGGACAAATCCAAGTAAACAATTCCAAAACACCATGTGAACTATGGAAGGGTAGGCTTGCAATAGTGAAGTATTTCAAGGTATTTAGAAGCAAATGTTATATAAGAAGAGATGAGGAAGATTTGGGAGAATTCTACTCTAGGTTAGATGAAGGTATTTTCCTTGGTTACTATTCAAGGAGCAAAGGCTACGGGTGTTACAATAAGAGATTGCACAAAATTATTGAAAGTGCAAATGTCCGAGTGGATGATGAAAGGCATCAAAGAAAAATGGCACAACGGGTTGATTGTCAAGAGGAAGAAAGCTGCAAAGAAGATGTGGAGGAAGAAATTGAACGTGAGGTAGTTGAGCGAAGAGAAACAAAGAAACTATCACCATCTAAGACACCAGCTAGATTTGTTCAAAGGAATCATCCAGAAGATCTAATTCTTGGTGACAAAGATACAAAAATTTAGACAAGAAGATTAGCTAGTACATCAAAACATGCAAACTTGTCCTTGCTCTCTAAAGTAAAACCCAGGCATTTTGTAGAAACTCGAGAAGACAAGTATTGCATAAATGCAATGGAAGAGGAGTTGAATAAAATCGAAAAGAATGAAACTTGGGAACTTGTCCCAAGACCTAAGGATAAGAATGTAATTGACACTAAGTGGGTATTCAAAAACAAACTAAATGAGGATGGCCAAGTTGTGAGGAACAAAGCATGGTTAGTATGCAAGGACATTCTCAAATCGAAGGAATTGATTTTAAAGAAACATTTTCCCATGTTGCTCGACTAGAGGATATAAGGATGTTTTTAGCATTTGCTAGTTTTAAGAATTTCAAAGTCTACTAGATGGATGTCAAATCAACACTTTTGAATTAGAAGAAGAGGTGTATATTGAATAGCCTAAAGTGTTCATCCTATTAGAAAATGAGGACTATGTATGCAGGTTGAGGAAAGCACTTTATAGATTGAAACAAGCCCCTAGGGCTTGGTACTCAAGATTGGATAAGTATCTACAAAAACAAAGCTTCAAAAGAGGCATTGTTGACAACAATTTATACATTAAAACTGAAGGTGATCATCAGTTGATTGTTGTAGTTTATGTGGATGATATTATCTTTGGAGTTAGTAGTGATAAAATGTGTCAAGAGTTTGCCATGAACATGTAGGAGTTTGAAATGTCTATGCTTGGTGAGTTGTCCTTCTTCCTTGTGTTGCAAATCTCTCAATCAAATAAAGAAATATTTATTTCACAAACCAAATATATTAAGGAGATGTTGAAGAAATTCAGGATGGAGGATTGCAAGCCTATGGGTACACTCATGGTCACAAGATGCAAATTGAGTAAGGATGATGAATCCCTTGAGGCTAATCACACTCTCTATAGGTCAATGATTGGAAGTTTGTTATATACGACAACTTCAAGACTTGACATTATGCAGGCAGTATGTATGTTGGCAAGATTTTAGGTTGCACCAAAAGAAACCCATGTACAGGTAGTTAAAAGGATTTTTAAATATTTAAACGACACTTTGGATTTTGGCTTGTGGTATCAAAGAGGTGAAGAATTCATCTTAACAACATACACTGATGCGGATTGGGCTGGTAGCATTCATGATAAAAAGAGTACAAGTGGAGGTGCATTCTTTCTAGGCAAGAGTTTTGTATCCATAGTAGAGGCGGAGTATATTGTTAGAAACCAAGATTTGAAATACAAACTAGAAAATAACCTTCCATAGAAGAGAAAAATAGAAAAAACAAAGCTTTGCAAAAGATGTGCAAATAATATTATTCAAGAATTCATAATTACATGAGATGATTTGTTTTATAAAAGCAAAGTATGCATAACCCTAATCTTATCTTGAGCAACAAGATAGCTCAACAAGATAAGGATGAGAATAATAAACCTAGGAATTAAAATATTACCTAAGTAAAGTTATGCAAGTGTAATTAAATATTAATTACACTAACATATATTGTAGTAGCCTCTTGTTGCACTTAGGTTCTTTGGATGAAGCAAACATTGAGGGACATCAAGGCAAAATATGATCATCCCATATCCATATTCTGTGATAATACAAGTGCAATCAATATATTGAAGAATCTTGTGATGCACTCTTGAACCAAACACATTCCAATCAAATATCATTTCTTAAGGGAGCAAGTGGCAAATCAGTAGGTAAAGTTAGAGTATATTGCTACACAAGAATAGATTGTAGACATCTTTTCAAAACCTCTTCCGAAAGAAACTTTTGAGTATCTTAGACAAAAGTTGGGGGTGATATCCTTCTCCATCTAGTCATTGATGAGATGCATTATTTAGGGGGAGCTCATCACTGCACTTTGTTACAGCTCTGAGGATTCTTTTGCCATTGATGTCAAAGGGGGAGAAGTAGAGAAAGGGGGAGAAATAGAGACGAGGGGAGTATTATGTTCTTGCTACATTCACATATTATTTCTATGTAGGGTTGCCATCATTGATGTCAAAGGTATATGGGAGATTGTTGACAAGTTTATTGTCATTGATGTCAAGGAAGATATCATGCATGTCATGATCAAATTTGCTGATCCAAGAAGAAGAAATTGCAATGGCCAAAGGCCACTAAATCTCATTCGTTAATGTTGGTCAATTCCCTCAATTTGGCACCCTCATTGGAAATTAAAATAATTAAGTTAAATTATTTTTAATTTATTTTTTAGGGTGGCACCCTCATTGGAAATTAAAATAATTAAATTAAATTATTTTTAATTTATTTTTTAGGTCGACCCCCTTATTGCGGTGCCCCTTTTTGAAAATAATTTTAAATAAATTTTTTATTTTTATAGGGGCTGACCCCTTATGGAGTGCCCAAATTTGGTATAAAAGGTGCATTGAAAGGGTATAAAATAATGAAGAGTCATCTCATTTGTTAAGCATTGTATCCCTCCAAAACGTCACCTATCTTGGTGAAGATATAAAGAGAGTTTGTGGAATGTGGAGAAGAGTGTGTGTGGAAGACAAATTGATAAATCACATATACACCAACAGATTTGTGTGAAGAGAAAACAATTGAAGATTATTCAAAGGCAGATTTTTGAAGGAGGATTATCAAGAAGAACAATACTTTGTCTATCAAGAGGTTGGTGCCTCACATTTGAGAATTTGGTGCCTCTTATTGAAAGAGATTGGTGTCTCATATTGAGTTGGTGCTCAAGTGTCGAGATTGGTGTTTCTAGCAGGGTGGTGCCTACAAAGTTCATAAGAGATTTTTATATAAGCAATATTTTGCTGTGGTTTTCTTCCAAAAGGGTTTCAACGTAAATCTTGTGTTCCTCTTGTGTTCTTATTTGTTGATGTCGTGTATTTAAAATCATTGTGGTTGTTAATTTGAAAAAGAAAAAGATAGTCTTTTCTGATTCACCCCCCCTCTTAGTATAAGCTTGTGCTCATTAGTATAGATATGTCGATTTGTGGTGCGCATAGTCCATCTGTAGATAAGATAGATCAAATGGCTAACTTGTATATTGGCTCAAATGGTAGCTTGTGGAATGAGTTATGATTGGTAATTACTAATTAGTCATCCTTATATGTATTAAGTGGGTTGATGGTTTACCCTAATCCTTAAGGTTATTAAATGAGAAACTATATATAGAGTCATCTATTATTCGAATTAATCATGGATTAAGAATTAGTTCAATTGTGGTAAAGATAGATTAGTGTAGCAGGTTTAAAATCTTGGATCTTATGTTAAGAGATCTCTTGGATCATTTCCTTAACCTGAAAGGTATTTCTTCTTCTGAGTATACTGAAGATTAAGGCACATTAGTCCACCACACATCTTGTGCTGTGCATTTTGGTTTTATTTCAACATTATTTCTGCATATTGGATATTGTTTTCTTAATAAGCGCTCAAAGGTCATGATGGGAGCCCATTTTTTCATTTTCTCTAATATGCAAAACATTAATTGTCATATGACATTACATTACTGCCGGCTCCTATTATCACAAATTGGGCGATAATGTAGGGTGGATGGTGGTAATGCTGCAACTGGTCAAAACATTCTTGGTTGATGTGACTAAAACAAACAACTGCGGAACTCGACAAAGCAGTAAAAATGGAGTTAGTACAACCAGAATGTGTCAACACTGGGCATAATGAGAGCAAGAAAAACAATGACAAGTGACATGATTGAAGATATCAAATGATAACAAAGGGATTTAATTCAAGGGAATGAGTCCTGATTCCTTGAATTATTTTGTGGGCTGTGTTTTCTTCATCAAGGATACAATTTAGCTCTATGGATGCAATCTCAGGTTTGTACAGTTTACAACCAAATGTTATTGGAAGAAACTTTGAAAATGCTCTCGTACAATGAATGCTTAGACAAAGAAAGAAGTTAGAAAGAAAAATTATATTGATGTCCACAAATGATCAAAGATATGTCAACAGGCTGACATGTACACCCAATTGCAATAGAGAAGTACTTGGATGAAAGGACTCTAAGTAGCTAATCACTATGCACTAAAGAAGTGCAAACATACCAAGAGGATAAACATAATGCGTTTACACAGTGAACAATATGAACTAGCTACAAATCACCTTAAAGTGGCCACATTCATCTCAGCCCTTGTTAACAAGAAATCCATTTACAAACTAAAATTTGTGCTACTGGTTGACTAGCAATAAACAACATTATCCAATGGTGACTCAATGTGACTGGTGTGGGTCATTTGCAGTGACTTGTTTGCATAAAAAAGGCACCCCAGTTACTTATTTGGCTATTTTTTAAATTTTTTTGACCTCATAGAAATCTTTGTATGCAAGGTAGATGCAACACTCATTCATGGGGATAAATTTTGTAATATTCTCTTGTTCGACTTAGGTGTTCAGGAAGGATCCCTTAGCCTATTTCATTCCTGTAGGCTAGTTCAGGGGCTTGGAGAGGGAATATTTAATTAATTATATTTAAGTTGTCTTATATTATTATTTTTCGGACAACTTTAGTTTAATTAATTATTTTATCTAAATGATGACTGTTTGCATTAAAATGACTTTTTAGGGTCACTTTATGCAAATTAAAAAATAAAAGTTCTTGAAAGTTTAGAGGCTGGGATATAAAAGGAGTTGTAAAATGGAAAAAGAACATCTTTAGTCATTTCATTTTTCTCATTGTGAAAGTTGGACATTTTTGTTTATCTCAAACCCTAGGACAAAAACTCTAAGGGTATTTGGTTTTGGAGAAGTGATTTCTATTTAGTCAATTTGGAGGCAGATTCAGATGGAATTCACAGTTGAGCTGAAAGTTGGAAAAGTCAGAAATTGAACTGAAGGGCTATATCTTTGCAGGTTTGCAGTTTACAAATTTATTCGAAGTTTTGCAGGCAAAGAATAAATTTTTTCAAGGAAAAATAGTTTTCTTTAATGAGTTCCATTCTTCAATCTGCATACATATATTGGACGCCACTCCCCATGGATCTTGAAATTAAGTGCAAGCCATCACCTTTGTAAGGGCGTTGAAAGAGTGTGAAAGGTTTATTGAATGTTCTTGTCTCCTAGCTGTGCATAGACAATATTTAGGGACTTTAAAGGGGTGACATGGAGCTTTGTGGGGTCGTGGAAGACCATTTCCACCTGTCTAGCCTTTGATATCATTTAGTGGGTTTCAAAAGTGAAGCGCTACTTTATGAGAGACATGTGGTGAAGGTAATCTAAGCTGGTTACTTTTGGAGGAGTTTGATGTGTGGGGTCGTGGAAGACCATTTCCACCTGTCTAGCCTTTGATATCATTTAGAGGGTTTCAAAAGTGAAGCGCTACTTTATGAGAGACATGTGGTGAAGGTAATCTAAGCTGGTTGCTTTTGGAGGAGTTTGATGGTGGGACTCTAATGTCATTGCCTTACAGATCTATTACTGTGTGAAGAGAAGAAAAAGTCATTGCAGACTTTGAAGTGCAAGCCTCTGCAGTAGGTAGCACCACCTATCATTTTGTGCTTTGCTCAATCTGGAGGAGACGTGGAGAGTATTGGAGATAATAATAAGCAACCCAACATATGTAAAATGCATTGAGTCACCTGCAGCTTCTATCGCTGCCCTGTTTTATATGAGTTAAAGCTTAAAAAGAATGTTTACTAGAAGCACCCAAACAACCTGCTCAATATTCAGTAAAACAAAAGATATCTGCAGCAGCTGAAGGATTACTCAATCCACTAATTGCCAGCTGAGTGGTATTTCATCCATTTTGTGTACTGTTCCATTTTGACTCCAATTGTAGTGAAATGTTTGACAAATTGTGTGTTAAGCTGATTAGCAGGTTGTAGTGCAATTTGTGCTTATTAAATTATTGTTAAATTTTACCAACTATGTGTTAATGTTCATTTGTTTAAAATCAATTGGATGCATGTTATGAGTATTTTCAATACAAAGGAAAGAAAGGGTTAACGGCTGTTCCGAAAACATAAACTCAACATTAGTAAATGGCTTGTTACTCCACAACTGATTAATGAGATACCTGCAAGTTAAATCATAAAAAGTACAAGTGAAGCTGCAATTTGTTGGTAGACTTATTACAGGTTTCTCCTAAAAAGGAGAAGTTGGCAGTTTCCATGGATTACCCTTTCTAAGAGATGTAGCTTGGAGGATAGAGATTATTGTCCCTTGAGTACCTTTTATAGCAACATGGGAGACACCCCAATGACTTAAGGACAGAGCACTACCAAAAACATCTCCTTGAGGTCAGGCGACGCATCCCCTCATTATATTGGTGAATAGGTGTGTGATTTTTTCATAATGGATATCTACCACTGAATCACCATGCCCATCTCTGCCTTTGTAGCAATGAAAGTTGTAAAGTAGGCTCTTGGGAGTAGCATATTTTACATTTCACCATTTCACCTTTTATACCAGACAAATTTTATTTTAATAATATTTGCTTGAGGCATTATGCATATAAATCTAAGAAAATGAGTCTATGATTTGGAATATCTTACAGGAGTTTTTTTTGCTGACATGCATTATTAATTTTGTGCTTCTTTCTTCAACCATGTATGTTCAGACTTTACTTCAGGTGATCTTCTAGTTGGCAAGTTTATTTCCCTAAGTACTTTACTGTAGTAGGGGAAAAATAAGGAATTGAATTCTGCTCCTCTTCAGTCATGATTGAAGTTCTGTTCATTATCAGATAGTTCAGTCCCAAATATTTTTGACATGAATGTTTCTATCCTTTTATTTCAGCTAAAAATGCACTTAAAGAAACATAAAGCAAAAAATTGAAACCTTTCAATCTTTTATAGTAATAACAATGAAGGTAACCTGGTGAAAGGCATAGTCGAATTGAGTTTATGTTGAAGTGTTATGTTTGTTTTTTTATTTCCCTTTGTAATTTTTTACACAAAAATATCCATTGAAAGCTTGCTTAGTGGTTAGACATAACTATTCTAATTCTTATTGCCTTCACTTTATGAACTGCAGATCATTTTGACACATGAGCATGCAGATGCGGTTTTGGGTTTAGATGATATTAGGGGTGTACAACCATATAATCGCTACAATGATATTGAACCGACACCTATTTACCTCAATCAATTCACCATGGACAGGTACCTTCACATTTGCTTATTTGTCTCTAATGTATATATTTTCTCATTTTTGTATCCTTCCTTACTCTGTGATTGTCTTTCCTTACATGCTTTGTGATCTTTAGAAAGAAATACCTTCAATTATTGGTGAAGTTTTGAATGTCCTATATGCAGGTTTTGTGTAGTAAAAAATATGAAAAACTCTAGTAGAAAATAATTTGGAAAATTAGGTTATATAATATTCATCCAAAATTTGCAAAATTAGTTACAGCTGATCCGTGAATATAAATAGTGTTAGCATTTTAATTTATCACTTTTGTGACGACACAAAATGAAACAGTGTGTATGGTGAAACCCTTCTTCAAATTAAAAGGGGAAGCTTCTTGACACCTAATTAAAAATTTAAATCTAAAACTAATAGAATTTACAAATATGCACAATATATAAATTATCCAATGAGGTTTTGCATCAAATATAAATATCTACTTCGACTTTGTTTTTGCCTCACATGCAGTGCTGGACTGTCAATAGTCAAGATTGTAGTGAGATTTTCAGATTTAAGGAGGACTAATCACCCAAGCATGAACAGACATAGCTTCCTACTGGTTAAAGCTGACCACTGGCTAAATTAGAGACCAATGAATTAACATCCACACAAGAAGTGATTAAATGAACAAATATCACGTAATTGCATGAGATAAAGTGCTAAAGCAGCAATATGCAAAACTTATAGCCTTAATGAACAATGGGCATCAACACAAAGTTTGACTAAATTATTCAGCTCAATTTACTTGATGGAATTATAAACACTCAATGAATGATCTCCATATAAGCTTCTACAACATACGCTTGACATCAACGTAGATTCTCATTCACTACACAAAACATAAAGACTTGACTTCTACTTTCAAATGAAGATTGTTGTAGCATAAGCCTACTCTCCAGCTCTCCTTTTTCATTAATGTGCTTAGGGCACTTATTTATTGCTTTTTAGAGTAGCTTCTGGGTCTGAAATATTAATAAAATAATTCCTTTAAAGCAACTCTAACATTATCTCCTTGAAAGAGCCAAAAATGGGGCCTAAAATAAGCCTTCATTTGCTTTAAAATCTGCTTTCTTTCTCACTTTAAAATACTATTTTGGGCATTGATATTTAACTTGAGCCTCTTGTTTTAAAATGGCAGAATTTTGGGTGTTTTTTTTCTTTGCTTTGAAAACTCAAAGATAGGCCTTTAGACTTAGCTACATCTGACTTAATGTAACGTCCACAACCTTATTACAAGGAAATTTTAACGTCAAAGTAAAAAGTAACTATTCCTAAAAATTAGGAAATCAAATTTTCTTCAATAACATAAGATACATTTTCATAATTGAAACATGAACAAGCACTATTGGTTCCATTTCAATGATAAAAACTAAAAAGTACATTTCACTATTCTTTTCAACAATTTGCCTCATAAACATTTTCGAGTATAAATGAACATTAAACAATTAAGGATTAGGTTCAAAAATCCATATCTGGATACTTCCTTTCTTTTTCATCTCCCAAGACTTGGTAAGTCAATTGCAAGAGGGAGAGCATCACCCAAGTGTTTTACCTCCAACCATGGACTTAAGTGGTCCCCCACACACCTTCCGAATTGGAAGTGGCCTTGTCCTCAATGAAGGGAATGGTTAAGAACCCCCTAATAATAGCCATCCGAGCTCTGGCGTTGTGCCCTACTTAACCAATACTGTTTATCAACTATGGAAACTTCCAACAATGAAAGACAACTCTAATTGCGTTAAGCATCTGGTACACGGTGAACTGACATGTGCATGTAGTGACTCATGCACCCACTTTGGCCAAAGTTGTTTGTATTTAAAATACATTTGTTGCTTACTTGGAGCGAAGTCGTATGTTCACCCACCTTACTTGACTTGGAGACTTATTTGACCTAGGGTTTGACCAATTGTAGACCCAAAAGGCCCTATGGTTATAAGGTTCATGTTAACCCACACCCACTAAGGTGTTCTCAAAACAAGATAATTTCAAACTCATAAACAAAGTAAGACACCCCTGTTGTGATTCTAGCAACATTGGGTTTTAGGCATCTACTTTTAAAACAAGTCCATATACTCTCAAAGGACAGCTATTTACCTTTTCTAAGGTTAGCACTCTTAATGATGACTCCTACGCCATCAACTTGACCTAAACAAGGTCATGCAACAGCTTGACAACTTGTGTCACTCATTCATAGAAGCTTCATAAATCATAACATGTGAGGGATTACTTCCCTTCTGTAATATAAAGTAGAGATTCTTATAATAAAACAATTAAAGGGTTGGTATCATTCTCATCACTAAATAATAGGATTTACTGACGTACTGTTTTAACTAGTTTGAGAGCAGCTTTCATTTCGTGCTCAAATCCCTTATGGATTACTATATACTTTTATTTAGCATGTTTATACCTTCTATACAACAGTCTTTTAGACGTTAAGAGGTTACTGAAACTCAGTCCTTTAAACACGTTTTCATAACTTTCAGATTTCATCATTTAAGCAAAATGGAACCTCACTGTTCAAGTTTCTAATTTATACTTTTTCAGAATAATAGCTTTTACTTCCTTTCAGAATTTAACATGATATACTCGAGCCACTCAAGAATATTTTAGACTTTTCCCTACATGCAAGAATATAGACTAGACAATAAATAAAAAAATGAAACATGCCTGTTAACACCTTCTGTGAATGCTCTCTACAGCCCTAGAAATGCTCTCTAACCTCTGTACTTTTAGCCTTTAATCCTCTAAGCTTCTTCTTTATTCCTTATGCGAAATTGCGGACTTCTAATGATGTTTATTCAAACTATTCTATCAGATTTATAGGCTGAAAAATAATGTGAACAACATAAACTCTATTCACCTTTTTCGTAACCCCTTTACAAAATAATCAACCAGAATTTATAGACAGAAGTTCTCAACCACCTTATTCCCACTAGCACCCTTCACTAATGTAGTTGGTTGAGTTTAATAAATGAAAACAGTTGAAGCAGCTCCAAAATAATCTCCTCCACGTTCAAGCAGCTGCAATAAAAATTAAATTTAAAACTTCTAAAGCCTTCCTCAGCTCCCACGTTGGAATTGCTACAATAGTTCGACCCTTTTTGGAGTTTAATTTATAACTAAGTTTTGGCCACTAAGTGGCTATAATTTAGCAGATAAGGGTCACCCAATTTGCCTCCAAAATAGGCATTGATAAACCCACTTTTAACCAACTAAAAATCTGTTAACAAAGCATTCATTAAGTTGATTATTTCAAAGTTGGAAAAGTTGTGTAATGAATTGGACTAATTTTTTTTGTTTTTTCAAATGCAATTACAATCAACACGCACCCGTTAAGGTTAGCTCTAAAACCAAAACGTTGCGAAAGCAACTCTAACCAAGGATGTACACCAGGATCCCGATGTGGACAAGGTGTGAGTATATGGTTAGAGGATCTAATGCAGATGCAAACTGGAAGGTAACTCTACCCAAGAATGCGTCTAGGACAGACGAGCATATGGTCAGAGGATCTAATGCAAGATGAGCTGAAGTAACTCTAACCAAGATGGCGCCGAGTGATGGCGAGCATATGGTCAGAGAGTCCCTACAACTACTAATTGAAAGTAAATAGGCGGCAAGCCAGCCTCTTCCACTTATTCAGCGGGAAGTACAATAAAGTAAGTGAGATAGAAAGGAGAATTGCTGATAGTACTACTAATCAACTTACAATATGTTAGAATGCTTGCCAAAGCCCAGTAATTCAAGTTCTTCAATGCTGCAATAATACATAAGACTTCCTCAATGCTTAACACGCCTCTCTAGACTCAAACCCCTCACAAAATTGCATTTATATAGGACTGATATGACAGACCAGCGACTGAAATGAAGCAACCAGCAACTGCATAACTCAACTAAATGCACATATCTAACTCATAACTCATTCAAATGACGATATATCAAATGCAAAATGCTCTAAGGAGGATGGCGCCCAAGTTAAGACACTGAAACCCACCCAAAATGCCTTTATTTATTTTTGCACGAAAACCAAAGCTCACCCAAATGGTACGGCCCAGCAGCAAGGGCGATTTTGCTTTAGAAAATCCAAATCTACATTAAAACATCCACAACTTTGCAAGAATGGTTGCCCCACATAGAGAAATGGTTTTAAGCAATGCCCAAAACAATAATATTTTTATTTCATGAGATATGAGCAATTCTTACAATCAGCTATGATATTCAGCAACTCCAGAAAATGACTAATATGCAAAGAAACTGAACTAAGATGCTAGGAACTCCAAAATGCAATGCTGAAACAAACTCAACTACAATCTACCTCTCAACTAGTTGCTATCTTTCAAGCAAGAAGATGAGCCAAACTAGGAGGTGTGCTTTCCTCCAAGCAATCTGTCACCATTTCGGCAACATAACTTTACTGAAAATATGAGATGATCAAAATGAAGAGAAGAGATCACCTTTTATAAGCTTTGAAGAGCATCTCCAGAAGTCTCTAGAAAGTGCGCCAAAAACATAAGTCAAAGCAATTCAAATTTTAGTTGACTCACTCCCCTCCAAGGTGGCGTCCACTTCTAGAAGCAACTAACTTTTTTCTCTTTTTAAAATAATCTTCCCTTCAAGGTTGGCGTCCAACTCTCGCTTGCATTTTTGAACCTTTGAATTTATTTAAACTTCTCCAGATGAAGCATTCACCCATAATGTCCCCTTTTTAAAACAACATAAAGTTATAATGCTAGGCCAAGGGGTTGTAATATTAAAATATAACATTATAAAATGAAAATAACTTATCTCTCCATAAAAATGCCTCAAAAAGCCAGAAACAACAATACTAATTGAATCGCTTGAAGAAGAGAACCAACTAAATACAAAAAATAGAATTTACTAAAAATAGTAAATTCATGAAGTTGCTCAAAACACCAAACGGTCCGTACCACTGCGAAGCTCTCTGAAAACCCAGAAAGAATCCGCAATCCCATTTCCAAACTTCAAGCACCCACCTCCACAAAAATAGGAAACTCAAATTTCACCCTCCGAGTAGCCTACGGGTCTCCGGAATAGGCCAACGGTCAACTTAATCGATCACAATTGAGAAGGCGACATTACAAGTTGGGTGTTGGCGCCACCTTTGGGGCTGTTTTTTTTTTGAATAAAGAGGGTAAAAATTTATTAACAGAAGAAAGTCATCAGTACAACAAAAGTAGGTTCCATACAGGCATCCAAGTCAAAACCAACAAACAAACAGCACTAGCCAAACCCACAGAAGACCAACAACAACCAACATCAACCCCCCATATCCTCCAAGACAAGCCTCTCGAGTTCCTGGACAAAATGAGTGGAGAGTTGCTCCCAACCATCAATCCGCCAATTACCTCCCTGCTTAGAAGCCCATTTAGCCAAACAGTCACAACCTTGTTCCACTCCCGAGGAATGTGAGTGAAGGACACAAATTCCATAAGGGAACACAACCGTAAAATTTATCTAAGAATAAAGGCAAGTTGCCAATTAACCCCAACAAAATTCTAATCAGTCAACAAATTAACAATGACTCGAGAATCAGATTCACAAATGATATTGTGTCAACCAAGAGCGCATGCATTCTCAATAGCCCTAAGAATCGCCAAACCCTCCATAAGTTTATTGGTTTGCTGCCCCTTATGAATGAAGAATAAGAAGAGAACCTTACTAAAAGTCTAAAACTATCCCTCCCAACACCACCAATCCTCGCAGGCCCAAGATTATCCCTGGAAGAACCATCAGTATTGATTTTTAACATAGCTACCCATAAAGGGGACCAACCCCCCTCTCTTTGAATCCTCTTCTTAGCATGCCTACCTCTTTTAACACAAAAAGAGTCAAAAGCCTGGCAGCCTTGAAGACCCAATCTATTCATGATCTCTTCATTTCTCTTCTCCAGAGGGAAGTACACTTCACATTTGACTTCAACTGTCTCTTGAATCATACTAACAACTCTTTGCCAAACCTGTTGGATCAATATCTTACCACCCTGAAAGATCCTACGATTCCTTTCAAGCCATAATTTTCAAAGGATGAAAGCTGGACCAATAAACCAAATAATTTGGAAAAATGAGGCCTATGTCAGAGGTCTTCCCAAACTATTCCAGAATTCAACTAGGGAGGAAGCATGAATGCAAGGATGTCCCCAAGTTCCCCACCAAAAATGCCAAACAAGCATAGAGAAAGGACAATGGAAGAACAAATTAGACGAATCCTCCCCACTACACCCACATAGAACACAAACAAAGGGTCCTTGAAATCCCTGCTTTCGAAGATTATCCCACATCAAGCATCTATTCCAAGCTAAAGTCCACAAGAAGCAATTACACTTAGGCCAAGAAAACTTATTCCGAACATGTTTCCACCAAGAAACTTCCATCCCTCGATACTTCCTAAAAATCAGCTCTTGATAGCCACTAGCCACCTAGAAAACCCCTTTAGGATCAGGGCTTCAAGCTAAAATATCCCTTTCTCTGAGAGAACTACACTCTCTACTAGCAAGAACATTTTGGAGTGCAACACAGTCCTCCTCTGAACCCCCAGTAGGCCACTCACTAGGGTCCTTCCATCTAGACACTTCCACCAGGCCATGGACGTAGGAAGTTTTGAAGTCCACCACCCGGGACCACCCAACCTCCAAGAAGTGATGACAAAGATCCTGCAAATGAGGATGGCTGACCATGATAGGAGGAAACCCATCCCAAGAATCAAACCCAAAAAGAGCCTCAACATCCCTATTACAAATCCAGAATAGACCATCCTTAATCAACTTGGCACCTATTTTAAGTGTATCCCAAATCACAAAACTTTTCCCTAGGAGTGGATATTGAGGGACCTTCTCCTTTGAAACACCCTTCAAATACTTGTGGGAAATAATCCTGGCCCAGACTTCCTTACACCATCTCCAATAAAGCTTGGTAGACAAAGCCATACTAGAAAAGCTAGATTGCCATAAACCAAAACCACCTAACTTTTACGGACGACAAACAATATCCCACTTTACCAGACTCCACTTAGAAGACTCCAAACTATCGGCCCATAAGAATTGCCTTGCCAAAGAATCAAATCCTTGATAAAACCTGAAGGAGCAACTTGAAGCATACACCTGTAATTAGGAAGAGCGTGCACCATAGACTTGAGAAGCAACGCCCTACCCGCAAAAGATAACCACCTGTGAGTCTAGTGATTCACTTTCACTCGAAACTTGTCTAAAATAACACTCCAAGTGCCTCTAGGAGTGGTGCCAAAAGAGATGGGAATACCAAGATAGGTCATAGGCAGTTGACCAATCTAAAATCTTAAAATGTGGGCAATATATTGTTGAATCAACACAAGAGTATTAAAGAAAAATATGGAAGATTTACCCTCATTGATTTGTTGACCGGAAGTAGCAAGGTAGATATCCAACACCTTGCGCAAGTTAGTAGCCTCACGAACCTTGGCCATACCCATCAAAGCCGTGTCATCCACAAATTGCAAGTGCGACTAAGGAGGAAGACCATTGCCCCACTGCCACCCTTGGATTAAACGTTGGTTAATATGGCTCTTAATAATTCTCCCCAAGCCTTTCACCATGAGAATAAATAGATAAGGGGAAAGGGGATCCCCTTGACAGAGACCCTTGGAAGCACCGAAGAGGGAGGAAGGTTCTCCATTAATCAAAACCGAGAAAGAAGTGGTCATAACACAACTCATTACCCACATAACCCACTCCTCAATAAAACCAAAAGTAATAAGCACCTTTTGCATGAAGGACCAGTTGACTCTATCATAAGCTTTTGCCATGTCTAGTTTGATAACCATAGCCTTTTCTTTCGAAATTGCCATGGAATGGATAGTCTCAGCAGCAATAACCACACCATCCAAGATTTGCCTGTTTGCGACAAAGCCCCCTTGTTCCTCATAGACCAGCAAGCTAATCCATCTTTTCAGTCTCTCAACAATTAACATAGAAAGGATTTGTAAACCACATTGCAGAGGGCAATGGGCCGAAACATTCTTAGCCTATCAGCCCCTTCACACTTGGGAATGAGGGCAAGGAAAGTAAAAATCATAGCCCTTAGCATTTGTTTTTTCCTTTGTGACTCAGACGCCACCTCCAATAAATCTAACTTTATGATATCCCAAAATTCTTGAAAGAATTGAATAGGGAACCCATTAGGACCTGGGGCCTTCCCTTTTGTCATTTGAAAAATAGTAGTCTCCAATTCCTCCAAGGAAATGCAATGCAAGAGGTACTCATTCATTTCCAAGGAAACAAGAGAAGGAATATAAGAAAGAACCTGATTCACTTCAGCCCTCACAACCGAGGAGTCCTCTCTGAACAAAGCAACAAAATATTGGGAAGCTTCTCTAGAGATGTCCCCCCGAGAAGACAAACATTCACCCCTGGAGTTCACAAGAAAGGGGATGGAATTGCCATGTCTCCTAGCCTTCACCAAATTGAAGAAAAAAGTAGTGTTTCTATCCCCTTCCTGCCAGCCGCTCTACATGCGCCTTCTGCTTCCAATAGATCTCCTCCCTCAACTCACACTCCTCCAAAACTTTCAATGCCTTCACCTCCTCCCTAAGTGAATCCTCAAAAGGCCAAACTCCCTAATCTTACGAGTAACAACATCCAGTCTGTCTTGAGTAGTGACCTTCCCATGAAAGTGTTAGTTTTTATGATCAGATATAAAACTCAGAATTCACTTCAAAAAATCAGACACAATAACACAGCATATACCTTGGGAAAACCCTCCACTTGAGGGAGAAAAACCCAACAACAAAGATCTCTCTTATATATATAAAGATGGCAACAATTCTCTTTACAATGAGGCCACACTCAAGGCCTATATTCAGCACCAACTCTAGATGCGAAGACAGATAATAATCTGCTCTTCCTTGATAACAAAATCTGCACTTGAAGAAATTTGCAATCTGCTCTAAGATGAAATTCGCACTTGAATGAAGGAATGAATCAAACTTGCTTGATGATCGAATGAAGGGAAATGACCTTGTATAAATACAAATGTGAGAGAGGTCGCACCTCTTCATGTACAAGGTTGGCCATAATACAAAAATATAATTACAAATAAAATATGCGAATTACAAGGAAGGTTGGCCCAAGAGAAATTATAATGTAAGTGAAGCGCCTCTTCACTTTAATTTCCTCAATAAAATAAATAGCCGATAGGCTATATGCAATTTTATGTCTTGACTCATGGCTGGAAGAATGAGCCCGAAGTTGCTATAACATCAACACTCCCTCTCAGCTAGGCAGGAATACTTCCAGCTGTACAAGACACATCACCTCATCGTGATGTCAACCACCATGGCTACTCCCATATGTGGAGAAAGGAACATATCACCTCATCGTGATATCAACCATCATGGCTACTCCCATGTATGGTAAAAGTGCACAAGTGCCCATCACAAAATCACTCAACGTGATGTCCTCACCTCATTGTGACGTTCACCATAGATACTCCCAGAGGGTGAAAAGCACAAGTACAAGAAAATCATCATAGACTCTCTCACGTGATGTTGTCATGGAGCCACACACATGACATCCACCATGGCTACTCCTAGAGGGTGGAAACAAGGGCTTTCACCTCAAATCTCTCTCACAAAGAGAAATGCATTAAACAAGGGCTTACACCTCAAATCTCTCTCACAGAGAGAAATGCATTAAAGCAAATAAGAAGATCACTGATACTGAGACTCCTTCTCAGCTAGGGCTTCATTCTCCACTATACTAAGCTTGTCTCAAAAGTACACAAACTTTACTCTGGCAAGAGGCTTGGTGAGAATGTCTGCCGTCTGCTCATCAGTGTTGATATACTTCAACTGGATTGCTTTTCTCAATACCATATCTCTGATATAGTGGTATTTGATCTCAACATGTTTAGTTCTATCATGAAACACTGGATTGACAAAAAGCTTCACACAACTTTGATTATCACAATGAATGACAGTTGGCTCCAACGATTGTCCAAACAATCCTGCAAGGAGCTTCCAAAGCCACACCGCTTCTCGAGCTGCCACACAAGCTGCAATATACTTGGCCTCTGCAGTGCTTAGTGCCAATGAAGACTGCTTCCTGCTACACCAGGAGATCATCGCAGACCCCAAATTGAAACAACATCCAGAGGTGCTCTTCCGATCAGTGACACACCCTGCCCAATCAGAATCAGTATATCCATGCAGCTTCAAGTCCACACCAGAAGAATTTCTTAAGCCATACGCAATGTGCCACACAAGTATCTCAGGATATGCTTCGCTGCAACTAGATGTATTTGCCTTGGTTCACACATGAATTGACTAAGTGCACTCACTGCATAGCAAATATCTGGTTTAGTATTGACTAGATACATCAATGATCCAATCAACTTCCTGTACATAGTAGGATCCACCAGATTTGAACTAGCTGCAGCCTCCTTAAGCTTTTGAAAGTTTTTCTCCATAGGTGTGGACATGGATTTGCAATCCATCATACCAAACCTCTTCAGAATGTCAATGGTATACTTCCCTTGCTTCAGAATGAACTCATTCAACTTCTGCCATACTTCTAAGCCAAGAAAGAAGTATATGAGACCAAGATCCTTCATTTCAAATTCAAAAGCTAGCTCCTTACATTTGATAATGAGGTGATCTTCTCCAGTAAGAATTAGATCATCAACATATAGAACCAAGATTAATGCTTCGCCATCAATTACCTTGAAGTAAAGGTTTGAATCAACATCATTCTTGGAGAAGCCCAAGCTCATTAGGTATTGATCAATTCTTTCGTACCAAGCACAAGGAGCCTGCTTAAGGCCATACAAAGCCTTCTTCAGCTTGCAAACATGAGACTCCTTCCCATGAACCTCAAAGCCATAATGTTGTTCAAAATATACCTCTTCCTCGATCACACCATTTAGAAATGTTGTCTTGACGTCCATATGGTGTATCTTCCATCCTTTAGATGATGCAATAGCAATGATGGTCCTGACGGATGTATAACGAGCAACTGGAGCAAAGGTTTCCTCATAGTCTACTCCCTCTTTTTGAGAGAATCCTCTAGCCACAAACCTAGCCTTGTACTTCTCGATGCTTCCATCAGCCGCATGCTTGATCTTGAAGAGCCACTTATAAGATATAGCAAATTTACCTTCAGGTCTAGGTACGATGTCCCAAACATCATTCTTGAGGATGGATTTATACTCCTTAGCCATAGCATCTTTCCATACTTGCTGACTAGTAGCTTCCTCAACACTAGAAGGCTTTGACTTAATGATTTGACTCATCAAAGCAACATAGCTTGAAAACTTATGAGGTCTCTTGCTTTCTCTGAAGGTTCCTCTTGGGGCTGCAAATCTTTCTGCCTCTTGCATTGTTTGCCTGGCCCAAAGAGGTCTCTTACGACCAATCACAATGTCTGTAGGCCCATTAGTAGGTTCCAAAGGCTCAACTGGATCATCATCTTCTTTAGGATTAGTAGCCTCCCTCTAAATCTCAGGAGTATGGTCAACTTCCATATCCTGAGGAGACTCTTGGTCTTCATTGTCCATCTCCATGTGGATGCCCTTAGACCTCTTGAATGCAACATCTTCTTCAAATGTAACATCCCTGCTAACCTCAATCAATTTCTGACCTGGAATGTACACTCTGTAGGCTTTTGAAGATTCACTATAGCCCACAAATATTCCCTTCTTGTTAGATGGTTCCAACTTTGTCCTTTTGTCTTTAGGTACATGAACGTACACTGGACAACCAAAGATCCTCAAATGACTTACTTTCGGCTTCACCCCTGTGAATGCTTCTTTGGGAGTCATGTTCTCCAAAATTTGGTGAGGGCTTCTATTTTGAACATATATAGCTGTCCTAGATGCTTCAACCCAAATGAAGGTTTCCAAATCTTGATCATGAATCATGGCTGCAGCTGCTTCTACAATAGATTTGTATTTCCTTTCTGCAACACCATTTTGTTTTGGATTGAAGGGAACACAAAACTCCCTCTTAATTCTTGCCTCAACACAAAAGTTACGAAAACTTCCGGAGATGTATTCTCCTCCATTGTCAGATCTAAGAACTTTGATCCTCTTCCCGAACAAGTTCTCTACCTGAGCTTTAAATTCATTGAATCTCTCAAGTACTTTCTCAAATTCTTTAGTCTTTAAGACATAAATCCAAGTCTTTCTAGAGTAGTCATCAATAAAGATTACATAAAACAAGAAACCACTCAAAGAAGCAACAAACATTGGACTACATAAATAAGAATTAATAAGATCTAGAATACATTTAGATCTACTTTCACTACTATGAAATGAACCTTTAGTATTCTTACCTAAAGCGCATCCTCAGCAGGTACCTTCATGCTCCTTGTTGAACTTAGGAAGGCCCGTGACCATCTTCTCCATGGTTGGTAGTGCTCGAAAGTGAAGGTGAGCAAGTCTTCTATGCCAAAGTTCACATGAACTTGAAGAATCATGCAACAAAGCCTGAAGTGGACGAGTGCAAAGTCTGTAGAGACACTCATGTTGAACTCCAATCACTTGAGCGTACTTGATACTTGAGTTCTTCGGCCATGGAAGAACTTTGCCTTTGGAGAATGCAACTTGATACCCCTTGTCCTCCAATGCTGAGATAGAGAGAAGGTTTCGCTTGATACCCGAAACAAATAGAACATCACTCAACTGTAAGGAAATGCTGGAATCCAAGTGAAGAGAGGAGGTCCTAACACCTTTCACATAATAACTTGCATGATCACCAATTATGACTTGAATGTTAGAATCTCTTTCCACCAAATCATATAGATGTTCTCTAACACCAGTGATGTGGCGAGAGGCACCACTATCAATCAACCAAGTGTTGATGTTGGTAGGCACATTGCTTGACAAAGCATAGTAGAATAGAAATTAACATGAATCCTTCTGCGAAGAGATCTCACCTACATTTGCAAATGAAGCCTGTTGCTTAGGTTTGGTTGGACAATCCATAGCATAGTGACCAAACTTGTCACACCTAAAACATTGAATGCGGGAGAGGTCCTTCTTCTTCTTAAATGCAAGAGCATCATCAGATCCTTTATCTCTATTCCTCTTGAAGTACCCTTTCTTTCCTTCTTTTCCTTTCTTCTTCGAGGAATGAGTGGCAAGAACATGTACGTCTTCATTTGTAGAGCTTTGACCAATGCCTTTCACAGCCAACCTTGATTCTTCTTGAATACAATCCACTCTCAATTGATCAAACTTAGGAAGTTTTGATCTCGCATTGATTCCTTGAATGAATGACTCCCAAGATGGAGGAAGACCATTGAGAGCTAACATAGTCAAATCCTTGTTATCAACAATATGCCCAATGGTAGAGAGCTGATCTCTCAATTCGGAAATCTTCATGAAATATGAGATGACGGATTCTCCTTTTGCCATCTTGATATGATGAAGTTGTTGCTTTAATGCAAGAGCTTGACTTGTGTTGTTGATCTCATACATCTCTTCTAAAGTCTTGAACATACTCTTGCTGTCTTCAACTTGGAGATGATTGGCACAATGTGATCTTTCATAGAATCAACAAACATCTTTTTCACCTTAGTGCCATTCCTCTTCCATTGAGGCTTCTCACTCTTATCGGAAGGTTTGGGAACTTCGCCCTCCACGAACTCTACTAACTCATTTTCTTCCAATGCTAGCATGACTCTAAACTTCCAAGATGTGAAGTTTGAAGCGCCCTCAAGTCTATCTTCGATCTTCAGCCCGTTCACCATCTTGACAATAAGATTGATGCAATTAGGATGAGAATAAGAATGGAGGGTAGTGCTGCTTTAGTAATTTGATCACGATCTTTCTTATACCTGCTCTGATACCATGTTCATTTTTATGATCAAATATAAAACTCATAATTTACTTCAAAAAATCAGACACAATAACACAACATATACCCTGGGAAAACCCTCCACTTGAGGGAGGAAAACCCAACAACAAAGATCTCTCTTATATATATAAAGATGGCAACAATTCTTTTTAAAATGAGGCCACACTCAAGGCCTATATTCAGCACCAACTCTAGATGCAAAGACAGATAATAATCTGCTCTTTCTTGATAACAAAATCTGCACTTGAAGAAATTCGCAAGCTGCTCTAAGATGAAATTCACACTTGAATGAAGGAATGAATCGAACTTGCTTGATGATTGAATGAAGAGAAATGACTTTGTATAAATACAAATGTGAGAGAGGTCGCACCTCTTCATTGAAAGTGGTAAAAGCTTTCTTAGATTAACAAGAAAAAAGTTACATTATATAGAGGTTCATAAAATACTGTAGATATTAATTATCTACCTACTGGTTACTGTAGAAATAGTAACAACCTAAGCTAAACTAACATTGACCATTAATCAACAAGAGAATATAAAAATATATTATTCTAACACCCTCCCTTAATGGTCAATCTATCAACAACACCAAGTTGCCCCCTAAATTTGACAAACTTATCCGGGCTCAGAGACTTGGTGAGAATATTTGCAGTTTGATCCACTGTTGGAACATATTGCAACTGAACTGATCTGTCTTCTACCAACTTGCGGATGTAATGACAATGAAGCTCGACATGCTTGGTACGTTCATGAAAGACTGGATTTTTGGCTAGTTTGAGCACCCCTTGATTATCAGTGTACAAGGGAGAAGGTCCTGCTTGTGACATGTGCATGTCAGAAAGCATCCTACGAAGCCAAACTGCCTCACATGCTACAGTCGAGGAAAGAGCCACTGCCTGTTGCTTCTTGCTGGTCCATGTTAGAGCACCTGTACCCAAACTGAATACATACTCAGAAGTAGATTTTCTGTCATCCACTGAACCTGCCCAATCTGAGTCTGTGTAACCAATCAGCTTTGCATCCTTGCACCTGCCATACAGAATGCCATAGTCTGAAGTGCCCTTAACATATCTAAGCACCCGCTTCGCTGCAATCCAATGATCAGCTTTGGGAGCTGTCATGAAGCGACAAATGTAGGTCACTGCAAAACTGATGTCAGGTTTAGTGGCAGTGAGATAGATGAGACTGCCCACTAGTTGCTTGAAGGTCGTTTCATCGACCGAAGGTGAATCAGAGTTGGTTGACAACTTCAGCCCCTTCTCCATAGGTGTGGAGGCAGGTTTGCAATCCTGCATCCATAATTTGTCAAGTAGATTTCGAGCATACTTAGACTGAGAGATAAAAATACTATCAGTTGTCTGCCAAACCTCAATACCCAAACAGTAATGGAGAAGCCTTAAATCTGTCATGCCAAAAGTCTGACACAAATCTTGTTTGATTGCTGCAATCAAATGTGCTGAACTACCAGTAATGATCAAATTGTCAACATAGACAACAAGAAAGAGAATATCATCACTAGAGTGTTTGACATATAGATTACTGTAAGAAGGGCTACGCTGAAAACAATGATCAACCAAGTACTGATCAATCTCGAAGTACCATGCACGGGGAGCCTGTTTCAGTCCATAGCTCGCTTTCACGAGCCTACACACCTGATGTTCTTTGCCGGCAACCTTGAAACTAGGAGGTTGCGTCATGTAGACTTCTTCCTACAAATCACCGTTGAGGAAGGAACTCTTGATGTCCATCTGATGAACTGTCCATCCAAATTGGGCTGCAATAGCGAGAAGAAGACGCATTGTGCTCATCTTGGCAGTAGGAGCAAAGGTCTCCTCGTAGTCAATGCCCTCCCGCTGTGTGAATCCCCGAGCAACTAATCTAGCATTGTATTTATCCAGAGTACCATCTGCATGATACTTGATCTTGTAAACCCATTTGCAGCTGATAGGTTTCTTCCCAGGAGGAAGATCAGAAAGAACCCAAGTGTGATTCTTCAGAAGACTATGATATTATGTCTGCATAGCCTGTTCCCACTTTGAAATTCCTTTAGCCTCTGAATGTGTATGAGGCTTGTAGATGCTGTGGATGTTGGCCATAAGAGCAAAATTGACTGTGTTGGGCTGCTTGCTCTTTCTATGAACTGATCTGCCCTCAATGAGTTCATCATCATGAAGATTGCCGATAGTCTTGGCCCACCACTTAGGCCGACGAGTAGAAGTACCAACGTCTAGAATAGGAGAAACATCACCTGGGATGTCTGGAACAAAGTCATCTGGATGTGAGTCCGGAGGAAAATCAGGTGGTGCTATATCATGATCAGTAGACTCCTCATCTTCAGAGTCAAAATGCTCTGAAGCCCTCCCGTCAGGAGAACCAAGAGGAAGACGAACACCCTCATCAACAACCTTCATAGGCTGATCCGCAGGATTGGTAGTAGGAACAAATGGACCAGTAGTCTCATCAAGCACAACATCACGGCTGAATATGAGACGATTTGTCTCCACATCAATTATTCTGTATGCCTTTTGATTGTCGCTGTAACCAGTAAACATAAGTGTCTGGCTTTTGGAGTCCAACTTGGCACGTTTGGTGTCTGGAATCCATACATGAGTTGTAGAACCGAAGACTTTCAGATGGCCCACCTTAGGCTTACGTCCTGACCAGGCTTCTTCAAGAGTCATCTTCTTAATGGCTTGTGTAGGTGACTGATTCAGGAGGTAGACTGCAGTATAAACTGCTTCAGCCCAGTATTTCTTAGGTACATTTCTGTACTAGAGCATAGAACGAGCCATTTCAGTAATGGTACGATTCCTGTGTTCGACAACACCATTCTGCTGAGGGGTGTATGGTGTGGTGAGTTGTCGTTTAATTCCGTGTGTAGCACAAAAAGAAGAGAAGTTAGCTGAACAAAACTCCCCCCCATTATCTGACCTTAGAGTAACAATCTGAGAACCTGATTCTTTCTCAACTAAGGCTTTAAACTGTTGAAATGTGTTGAACACATCTAATTTATGTTTTAGAAAATACACCCACATTTTCCGACTGAAATCATCAACAAACAATAAAAAGTACCTAGACCTAGTAATAGAAGGAGTATTCATTGGCCCACATACATTAGCGTGAACCAGTTGAAGTACCTTGGAGGCTTGCCAAGAATCACCATCCGAGAACGGTGTCCGATGCTGCTTTCCAGCTTGACAAGCTCCACAAACTCCATGATTTTGAGTTTGGATCTCGGGTAGACCAACAACCAAACCCTCCCGAGACAGTTGAGAGAGGTAGTGCACATTCAAGTGCCCATAACGCTGGTGCCAAAGTTTGCTGATGGAAGTGCTCCTAGCTGCCAGAGCGTGCTCTTGAGAATCACCGGAATCAACAAGTTTATACAGACCGTGATCGTCAAGTCCCATAGCAATTGTAGTACGAGTCGCCCTATCAATGATGCTGCAGGTGGACGAACTAAAAACAACATCTAACTGGGGAGAATGTCGCATGATTTGGCTGAAGGAGAGGAGATTATGTTCCATGCCGGGAACATAGTAAACATCGAGAAAGAGTAAATTTCTTCCTCTTGAGTGAATCTGGAGAATGCCCTTACAAGCAACTATGTACTCTTCGCCTCCTCCAAAAATGACAAAATCAGAGAAGGGTTTGAACTTTGTGAACCAATCTCGACGATGAGTAAAATGCCATGATGCCCTTGAATCGATATACTAGGTAGAAGAATGTACTGGATCTGCAGTTCTCTTGGCCATAAACGCATAGAATGCAGACTCTTTCTGCTTAGAGTGATCTGCGACATTTGCCTTTTGTTGAGATCCTCCCTGCTTCTTTTGTTCAGAAGCCAACCGAGTGCGACAATCAGCCTTTATGTGACCGTATTTATGACAATAATTGCATTGAACGTTCTTCTTCTTCTTGCTGTCCTGAGAAGAACCAGAGCCTTTCGGCTGAGAAGATTGAGCCTTCCCTTTGTTCTTAGTAGAAGATTTGGCTGAGAATGCTCGCTCTGTGGAGGACGAACTGGTGCTGCTGCCAAATTGTTGTTGCCATCGATCTTGCTGCAAGAGCTTGTTGCAAAGATTTTCAAATTTGAGATCAACATTGGTGGAGGTGATATTCAGCGTCTTGATGAAATGCTCATACGAACGTGGGAGACTCTTTAGAGTAATGACCACCATATCTTCTTCCTCCATTTTTCGACCAATCGCTTCCAATTGATTACGAATGTCCTTAATTTTCGTCAGATGTTCTTGTAAGGACATTTTCTCATCCATCATGATGGAAAAAAGCATGTTCTTGAGAAAGAACACTCTGCTCTTGTCGGAGGTTTCATGAAGGGCCTTCAAGTGATCCCAGATTTCCGTAGCAGTTTTGCCAGACGGTACCTGAGGTAGCTACTCATCTGTGACTGAGAGTTTGATAAGCACAACGGCTTCCCGGTTGCGTTCATCCCATTTGTCCTGGTCCTTTCCGGCTACAGTTGGACGAGTTGAGTTCCTCAAGACGACCTGATCAAGACAACTATATTCAAAGATCGTCAGCATACGTTGCTTCTAGGTGTTGTAATTCTTCCCGTTGAACTTCTGGCTGCTTTCGAGCATTATGTTCGTCAGAGATGCCATCACGTACCTCGCGGTCAAATTGGTGATGACAATATAATGCACAGAAAACAAAAATAGGTTCTGGAAAACAAATTCCAAGGCAAAAATCCAAAACCCTAGCACGGATTTCGAGGTTTTATTGAGAACCCAAAAAAGATAAATAAAAACCCAGAAGGATTTAGGAATACCCAAAAAATTTTAATGGCACAAATTGTGAGACATGGAAAACGAGGTACCCAGAAAAAATGAACGACAACCCAGATGAGATCTCAAAAAACCTAGAAGGAATTTGCAATCAAAATAATTTTTCAACTCCAAACGGAGGGTCAAAACCCTAGTCGACTTTCAGAAAAACCCTAGGCGGCCCTTAATGGGCAGAAATTTAGAGAAAACAATTGGAAACTTCACGAAAACTTGGCAAACCGAGTGTAGAATGCTAGGCATCTCTGTTGTAGGCAGAACCGATCAAGTTAAGCTCAGAAATTGAACACGAAATCACCAAAAATCGTGCTCAAAAGACTTTTGAAAAACGCGGGCAGATTTTTGCACGAAAATCCTTCAAAACGCGAGTGAAAAAAGCACTAGAATGCGTCTAAATCTATGAGGAAATCCGCGTCTGCAAGGCGTGCGGCCAAACTGTAAAAAATGCGAACAAAAAACATAGAAATGCGGCCAAGAATGGACGAAATCAGCGTTCAAATGCAGAGTAAAACACACGCCCAGACGAAAGCGAAAAATAACGCGACTTTAGAAAAACGAGTTTCTAAAAAAAATGCCTTCTAAAAAAATCGCGTTCAGAACCCTGGTCGCGCAGGTTAAACTGAAAAACACGGGTAAATTTGCAAAGAAGACGTCCACTAGAGGTCGCGCGAGATGCAGACAGAGGGAGGTCGGGTTTTAAAACAAAAAATGTGACTGGTGCAAGAACTCCCCACGTATTTTTTTAATCACGAATTACAAGAGAAAAAATGCCTAGAAACCCTAGCCGGCTCTGATACGATGAAAGTGGTAAAAGCTTTCTTAGATTAACAAGAAAAAAGTTACATTATATAGAGGTTCATAAAATATTGTAGATATTAATTATCTACCTACTGGTTACTGTAGAAACAGTAACCACCTAAGCTAAACTAACATTGACCATTAATCAACAAGAGAATATAAAAATATATTATTCTAACATTCATGTACAAGGTCGGCCGTAATACAAAAATATAATTACAAATAAAATATGCAAATTACAAGGAAGGTCAGCCCAAGAGAAATTATAATGTTGCCAAGTGAAGCACCTCTTCACTTTAATTTCCTCAACAAAATAAACAGCCGATAGGCTATATGCAATTTTATGTCTTGACTCGTGGCTGGAAGAATGGGCCTGAAGCTGCTATAACATCAATAGAAAGATGTTGCCAAAGCACTGCCTATTCCACCTTTTGAGCTGATACTTCACAAACTGCAATTTCTTAACAAAAGAGAACATTGCAGTACCAAAAGCGGGTCTACGATGGTGCCACCATTCAGCAATATAATCCTACAGAGAGGGATCCCTCAACCACTTAAGTTGAAACTTGAAAGAGGGAGAATGATAAACATAGGCCAAAGAAGCAAAGAGCTTGATTGGCCGATGATCAAAACCTCTCTAGTCAAGGATCTTAGAACTAATCGACCGGGCCCACCGATCCAAAAGCAAGAAACCAAAAACCTGTCAAGCCTCTCAACAATACAGTCCAAACCACATCTCCTGTTGTTATAAGTATATTGTTCATTACTAGGTTTAATATCCACAAGGCTTAAGAAAGAAATATTATCCTGGAGCAGAAAAGCAGAAGGTTCCAGCTGCATCACTCCTCCCCACTTTTCATCCAGCTCAGTAATAGCATTAAAGTTCCCAGCTATAATCCAAGGATAAAGAGAAGTAATGCTTCAGAAAAAAATGAATATGAGACTAGAGGCACATCTTACCCGGCAAATCCTTGGGAGCATAAATATTTGACATATCACCTTTGGGGCTGTTACAACTCCTACATATTAGCAATTATTCCCACCTTTTAAAAGGCACATGGAGCTGCTATTTAGTAAGCACATGGTGCTTTATATCTGTATTTTAATATGGTAACAATTGCATCATATCAACTAACATATGCGCCTCCTTTACTGTCCACTTTATTTCCCTATTAATAAGCAACAAAACAGTTTATTCAAACCTTAAGGAGGCTACTTTACACAGCCAACTTGTGGCTTCCTTTTATGTTATATGTTTGCATCTATTTCATGCTTCAAACAACAATGTTACGACCTCTTTTATTGGCCTTTAGTTTTGACATTCCAAACCTTATAACTTGACACCTTAACTTTCTTCTATTTACCCTTTTGAATATCCTGGAATTAATACTTCCTTGCATTACTTAAAGCATATCTTTATTTAAAGATATGGCCTCTTTTAATGGCATTTAATTTTGACATTCCAAACCTTATAACTTGGCACCTTAAGTTTCTTTAATTTTCCCTTTTGAATATCCTTGAATTAATACTTCCTTGCATTATTTAAAGCATATATATATATATATATATATATATATATATATATATTCTTGTACGTTCATGCATATCTACATCGTTGTAATGTCCCTTCTGTGATCGTTTAAAATGGAGCCGTTGGCCTATTAGGAGACCCGTGAGGTTGTCGGATGGTGAAATAGGGTTTCCAAGTTTTGAGGGTGGTTGTTGCTTGGGTTTGGGTTTTGACTGCGGATTCTTTACGGGTTTTTCGAGAGAGCTTCGCGATGGTGTGTTAGTTTGGCATTCCGGGTAAACTTGGCGAATTTACTATTTTTAGTAAATTCTATTTTAGCGATGGAGCAGTTTGGGGAATTCGATTCAGTTGGGCTTCTGCTGATCGTTTCAGGTGGCACTTCAATTCTTGGCCTTGGGCGCTTTTTAGTGGAGAGATAAGTATTTTATTATAATATTATTATTTTAATATTATACCCCTTGGTCTAGCAGTGCAACTTTAAGTTGTTTTAAAAAGGGGACGTTGAGGGTCTTGGCGTCATAAGGAGATGAATTATAATTTTAAAATGTCAAATATTGAGACAAGTAAAGTGGGACGCCCTTTTGAGAAGATTATTTTATTTTAAAAAGTGAAATGTTTTATTGTTGAAAATGGACGCCATCTTTTGGAGGGAAAAGGTGAATTTGAAATTAGGGTTTGGGCGCCCTTGGAAGCTTCTAGATGTTTCTCTCTCGTCTATATAATCAGGCCTCAGCTCTTCATTTGGCATCTTCTGTCTACTACACCGTTATGCTGCTGGATTGATTTCAGGCACTCGCTTCGAGGAAAGCACACCTCCTAGCATTGGCTCATCTTCTTGCTTGAAAGATAGCAACTAGTTGAGAGGTTAGCTTGTAGTTGAGTGATTTCATATTTCAGTTGTGTGGTTTGCATTTTGGAGTTCTAGTTTGTGTTTTTGTCATATTTCTGATGTTGCTGAATGTCATTGAAGAATGTAAGAATTGCTCACAAGTCAGAAAATAAAAATGTTATCATTCTGGGTATTGCATCTATCTGTTTGCCAATATAGGGCGACCTTTCTAGCTAACTTTCAGATTTTAATTGTGAGTCTTTATTTTTATTGAGTAAAAATCGCCCTTGCTGCTGGGCCGTACCATTTAGGGGGTGTCTTGGTATGTGTGCAAATCAATGAGAGTTATTTAGAGTGGTTTTGAGCTTTCACATTGGGCGCCTTCATCATATAAGCAATCTGCACTTCGTCTGGTGTCAATAGGATGTGATTTGAGCAAGTTATGAACATTTAAGTGGATATTTTGTTGCAGATTTTCATCGTTCTATGTGCAGGTCTGATACAGCAGATTTAAGATAGTTGTTCCTTGGTTGAGATTCAAGTATTGGACATCAAGTTTGATATTGTGAATGCTTACTAATCATATGCAGCTTGGAAAGACATAACATTTCTGTTTATGAGTATATTCTATCTTATTGTAAGCTGTTAGTAGTACTATCAGCATTCCAATCTTATATCTCATTTCTCTAAATTGTAATTCCCACTGAAGAAGTGGAAGAGGCTGGCTTGCCGCCTTTTATTTTCTTGCATTGTAATTTCCTAAGTCTCTGCCATATGGTCGCCTCTGACCCATCACGGATCGAGTAGCACATACTTGGTGTTGAGCTCTTTCAGTATTGCAATAGATAGGGATCCTCTGACCGAATGCTCGTCGTTCACCGGCGCATCTCTGGTTAGAGTTCTTGTTCAGTATTTACTTTGAGATCCTCTGACCAATGCTCACACCTTGCCCGCATCGGGATCCTGGTGTACATTCTGGTTAGAGTTACTTTCTGCATCGTTTTGGTTTATGCTAACCTTAACGGGTGCATGTTGCATTGTAATCTTTTATGAAAAAACAAAAAAAAATTGGTCCGGTTCATTACAGTGGTATCAGAGCCATGATTCTGCCAACCTGTGCCCAACAGTGATTCAGTGGTCAGATGAGTGACAGTGATTGCAGATACTTCACCAGAGGTCAGGCCAGAAGACAACAGATACAGCTTCCGTCAGTGCCAGAAGCAGATACTTTTCAGAGGCTTTGAGAGAAACTGGAATAACAGTGGATACGGGTAAAACAGTTGAGAACATGTCAGATAATCTTAGGACAGCCATGGAAGAGAAGGATGCAAGGATGGAAAAGAAGTTTGATGGAATGATTGAGATGATGTCTCGATTACTTGCTAAAATGGATCAGCAAGCTACTCAGAACCATATTCCGAATCAAAACCATGCTACAGGAGAAAGCAGTGGTGTCAATGGAAACAACGGGCATAATGGAAACAATGGTAATGGAGGTAGTAGAACCATTGGACAGCATGATGCCATCTCTAGCGGATCAGCCTCTAGACCGCTCTTTCCTACATTCACTCCAAGAGAAGAACAACCAGTTGAAGCTCCCGTTCCCTTGGTAGACGATGCCCGACAAGCCTATATGGAGTATGCTACCCTACCCCCTGATCTTAGGAACCAATGGTCCTTTGATCAATTCTTGAATCAGAGGGACAGAAGACAAGGAAGAAGAGTTGATAACCGAGCTAATTGGGCTCCTAGAACTGATTTCCATCAAGCCTTAGGGAAGGTAACATTGGCTCACTTCGATGGAAGTGATACGTGTTCAGCAAGATCATGGGTTCAGAAGTTAGACAACTACCTTTCACTTCGTCCCATGCCAGAAGAAGATGCCATCAAGTTTGCAACACTCCATTTAGAAGGAGCTGCCCATGAGTGGTGGTACCATGGTTTGGTCACTCTTGGCCATAACCTTATTCGAACCTATGGAGAATTCACCAACAAGCTGATTGAAAGGTTCGACACTAAGGATCCTGAAGTAAGATTTCGCGAGCTTGCACAACTCAAACAGCATGGCTCCTTGGATTCTTACATTGCTGATTTCCAGAGGCTTTCCGTGATGGTGCCCAACATCACCGAAAGAAGATTGGTTGTTTTGTTTTCTGAAGGTTTGGTTGAACCCTTGAAAGGGTGGGTTAAGGCTTTCGATCCACCAAGTCTTGATGAGGCAATCAAGAAGGCTCGTAGTATGGAGTTATCAGCCCCTAGGCCTAAATTTCCGCCTAAGCCTTTTGGCCATAAGAGGGATAAGGATAAGAGACATTCTTCTAATCAGCACAAGAAGTTCCCACCTAAGTTGACTGAAGAGCAACGTGAGCAGCTCAGAAAGGAGGGCAAGTGTTACACATGTTTAGAGCCTTGGACTAAAGGCCATAGATGTCCTGGAAGAGGGCGTTATAACCAAATGGGAACCTATTCTGATTATGAATCAGCATCTGATATGTCTGATCAGCAGTCTTATTTTGGGGACAGCGAGGATGAAAGAGCCACAGAAGAGTCCGATCATGAACAAGGAGTTGGGGGCCCTATTGCCCAACTCTCTAGTTTCCAAAAGAACGAATCTTTCAAGGTTCGTGGTGGAGTTGGAGGCCATCGCATTGTTGCATTAATTGATACTGGTGCAACGCATAACTTCATTGATGAAGGTGTGGTTGCAAAGAGAGGTCTCAAAACTGAAGAATTCGAAGGCTTCAAAGTCATGGTGGCTGATGGGTTTCACATTTCCTGCACACGAAGAGTTCCTAACATGTCTTTGCAGTTGGGAAATTATGAAGTCAAAGATGACTTCTATGTGGTTACTATTGGTGACACAGATGCAGTTTTGGGCATACAATGGTTACGTTCACTTGGTGAAATCTCTCTCAACCTACAAACAATGGAGCTCAAGTTCCAATCTGATGGCAAGAGAGTTGTTTTGAGAGGAATGTCTAATGGTGGTCCTCGTATAGTTTCTTTCAAAAGGATGGAAAGGCTGATTAGACATGACCAAGTGGAGTGGGCTGCGGAATGCATGGTTCTTCCTGCTAGTCCAGTTGAGACCAAGAGGGAATATCCTCCTGATATTCAATCGATACTCACCAAAAGGAGTAAGGTGTTTGCTGATCTACCACCCGGGCCACCACCGGAAAGAGGTGCTGAGCATGTTATTGAACTTAAGGAAGGGGCCAAACCAGTAATCACAACACCGTATAGATATCCTAAGAAGCAGAAGGATGAAATTGAGAAGAACATAAGAGAACTCCTGGAGATGGGCTTCATTCGTCCTAGCAAGAGTCCTTTTGCTTCAGCAGTAGTTCTTGTGAAGAAGAAGGACGGCACCATCCGCATGTGTGTGGATTATCGTGCCTTGAATCAAAGCACAATAAAAAATCGGTATCCTATTCCTCGGATCGATGAGCTCATAGATGAGCTACATGGTGCTAAATTCTTCTCCAAAATTGATTTGAGATCGGGTTACTATCAAATCCGGATGAGGGGCTCAGATGTTGAGAAGACGGCATTCAGATGCCACTATGGTCACTTTGAGTTCCTAGTCATGCCCTTTGGCTTGACTAATGCTCCAGCAACCTTCCAGTCCTGCATGAACAGAGTTTTCCAGAAGCAGTTGAGGAAATTTGTGTTAATTTTCTTTGACGATATTCTCATCTTCAGCAAGACGTGGGAAGAACACCTCAAGCACTTGGAGGAAGTGCTTAGCATTCTTGAATCAGAGAGTTTGTTTGCAAAGGAGTCCAAATGTGAATTTGGGATGAAGGAGCTGCTCTACCTTGGCCATATCATCAGCGCTGAAGGGGTGAAGGTTGATCCAGAAAAGATCAAGGCTATAGTAGATTGGCCACCTCCAGAAAATCTGACTCATTTGAAGGGATTTTTGGGTCTTTGTGGCTTCTATAGAAGGTTCGTAAAGGGGTATTCTCAAAGTGCTGCTCCTCTTACTGACCTCACTAAAAAGGGGGCTTTCATGTGGTCAGAAAAAGCTCAAAGTGTGTTTGATAAGTTCAAGAAAATCATGAGTTCTTGTCCTGTATTGGCCATACCAGATTTCTCCAAACCCTTCGAGTTACAGTGTGATGCATCAGGGGAAGGTATTGGGGCTGTTTTGATGCAAGAGAAGCACCCAATTGTGTTTGAGAGCAGAAAATTAAGAGGGGTTGAGAGGACCTACTCTATCTACGACAAAGAAATGCTTGCAATCATGCATGCATTAGCCAAGTTCAGACAATATCTGGTGGGGAGCAAATTCGTGGTCAAGACTGATCACAACAGTCTCAAGCACTTTATGCATCAGAAGGACTTGAATGAGAGACAGCAGAAGTGGGTGAGTAAGCTACAAGCTTACGATTTTGACATTGAGTATGTCAAAGGGAAGAATAACGTTGTGGCTGATGCTTTGTCTAGAAGGCCTCACTTGAGCTCATTGTGTGAGCTTAATGCTGATTGGAAGGAGTTGTTGCTTGCTGATTATGCCAAAAATCAGTTTGCAACCAGCGTTATTGAAGGTACTTTTCATGATGAAAGGTACAAGGTAGTTGATGGATTGATCCACTACAAGGGAAGAATCTTCTTAGTGGCTGATTCTAAACTTAAGAAGAAGATTTTGGTGACTTTCCATGACAGTCCACTTGCTGGTCACCAAGGGTACTTCAAGACATACAAGCAGATTCGAGAGAGATTCTCTTGGAAGGGGTTGAAAGATGATGTTCAGCGTCACATCAAGGAGTGTAGTACTTGTCAAATGAATAAAAATGAGCACTCTCTTCCAGCTGGTCTACTGCAGCCACTTCCCATTCCAAATCAAAAATGGGAGAGTATTTCTATGGATTTCATCACCGGGTTGCCTAGGGCTCAAGGCAAAGACTGTATTTATGTTGTAGTGGATAGATTGACCAAATTCTCTCATTTCTTTGCCATCACAAGCACATTTACAGCAGCTCAAGTTGCAGATTTGTTCTTCCATGAAGTATTTAGACTGCATGGGTTGCCTAAAAATATTGTGAGTGATAGGGACAGCAAGTTCCTAAGCACCTTTTGGCAGGAAATTTTTAGGATGAGTGGTACAGTGCTTACTCCAAGCACTAGCTATCACCCACAAACGGATGGTCAAACGGAGATTGTGAACAAATGGTTGGAGGGCTATCTCAGAAATTATGTCTCAGAACAGCAAAGGGCATGGGTAAAATGGCTCCACTTGGGAGAATATTGCTACAATTCATCTTTCCACATGTCAATAAAGATGTCTCCATTCATGGCCCTCTATGGTTACGAGGCTCCAAGCTTTGCTGATTTGGTGTTTGGCGATAGCAAAGCTCCTCAAGCCAAGGATTGGTTGCAGCAGAGCCAAGATGTTTTGAAATCTTTGAAAGGACAACCTTCAAATGGCACAAAATCAGCAAAAGATGTACGCTGATCAGCAGCGTGTTGAGCGCTCATTTGAGGTTGGTGACATGGTATATCTTCGGCTTCAGCCCTACAGACAGTCCACACTTAAGAAGAGTGGAGCTGAGAAGCTGAAACCACGCTTCTATGGACCATTCAAAGTTGTTAGGAAGGTTGGAGCGGTGGCCTATGAGTTGGAACTACCTTCGAGTAGTAAGGTCCACAATGTCTTCCATGTGTCTCGCCTCAAAAAGGCACTTGGACACAACGTTGTGGCTTCATCACAGTTACCTCCTTTGGATGAAGAAGGGCAGTTGACTTTGGTTCCAGAACAGATTATTGATTTCAGAGAGCGTTCCTTGAGGAGGAGAACAATCAAAGAGTATTTGGTAAAGTGGAAGAATTTACCATTGGAGGATGCTACTTGGGAGGATGAGGAGATTCTACAGCATCCAGACTTGCGATTGCTTGAGGGCAAGCAATCTTGGGGAGGGCGGACTGTAATGTCCCCTTCTCAGCAGTGATCGTTTCTGTTGACCGTTGGCCTATTCCGGAGACCCGTAGGCTGTGCGGATGGTGAAATTAGGGTTTCCAAGTTTTGAGGTGGTTGTTGCTTGGAGTTTGGGTTTCTGACTGCGGATTCTTTCTGGGTTTTCAGAGAGCTTCGCAGTGGTGTGTTCAGTTTGGCATTCCGGGCAACTTCGCGAATTTACTATTTTTAGTAAATTCTATTTTTGGCAGTGGACAGTTTGGGGTCAGTTCAGTTGGGCTTCTTCTGCAGTCGTTTTAGCTGGCACTTCAATTCTTGGCCTTGGGCGCATTTTTTGGTGGAGAGATAAGTATTTTATTATAATATTATTATTTTAATATTATACCCCTTGGTCTAGCAGTGCAACTTTAAGTTGTTTTAAAAAGGGGACTTTGAGGGTCTTGGCATCATAAGGAGATGAATTATAATTCTAAAATGTCAAATATTGAGACAAGTAATGTGGGACGCCCTTTTGAGAAGATTGTTTTATTTTAAAATAAGTGAAATGTTTATTGGTGATTTTGGACGCCATCTTTTGGAGGGAAAAGGTGAATTTAAAATTAGGGTTTTGGGCGCCCTCTGGAAGCTTCTAGATGTTCTCTCCCGTCTATATATTCAGGCCTCAGCTCTTCATTTGGCATCTTCTGTCTACTACACCGTTATGCTGCTGGATTGATTTCAGGCACTCGCTTCGAGGAAAGCACACCTCCTAGCATTGGCTCATCTTCTTGCTTGAAAGATAGCAACTAGTTGAGAGGTTAGCTTGTAGTTGAGTGATTTCATATTTCAGTTGTGTGGTTTGCATTTTGGAGTTCTAGTTTGTGTTTTTGTCATATTTCTGATGTTGCTGAATGTCTTTGAAGAATGTAAGAATTGCTCACAAGTCAGAAAATAAAAATGTTATCATTCTGGGTATTGCATCTATCTGTTTGCCAATATAGGGCGACCCTTCTAGCTAACTTTCAGATTTTAATTGTGAGTCTTTATTTTTATTGAGTAAAAATCGCCCTTGCTGCTGGGCCGTACCATTTAGGGGGTGTCTTGGTATGTGTGCAAATCAATGAGAGTTATTTAGAGTGTTTTTGAGCTTTCACATTGGGCGCCTTCATCATATAAGCAATCTGCACTTCGTCTGGTGTCAATAGGATGTGATTTGAGCAAGTTATGAACATTTAAGTGGATATATTGTTGCAGATTTTCATCGTTCTATGTGCAGGTCTGATACAGCAGATTTAAGATAGTTGTTCCTTGGTTGAGATTCAAGTATTGGACATCAAGTTTGATATTGTGAATGCTTACTAATCATATGCAGCTTGGAAAGACATAACATTTCTGTTTATGAGTATTTTCTATCTTATTGTAAGCTGTTAGTAGTACTATCAGCATTCCAATCTTATATCTCATTTCTCTAAATTGTAATTCCCACTGAAGAAGTGGAAGAGGCTGGCTTGCCGCCTTTTACTTTCTTGCATTGTAATTTCCTAAGTCTCCGCCATATGGTCGCCTCTGATCCATCACGGATTGAGTAGCACATACTTGGTGTTGAGCTACATTTTCCAGTATTGCAATAGATAGGGATCCTCTGACCGAATGCTCGTCGTTCACCGGCGCATCTCTGGTTAGAGTTCTTGTTCAGCATTTACTTTGAGATCCTCTGACCAATGCTCACACCTTGCCCGCATCGGGATCCTGGTGTACATCCTGGTTAGAGTTACTTTCTACATCGTTCTGGTTTATGCTAACCTTAACGGGTGCGTGTTGCATTATAATCCTTTGTGAAAAACAGCAGTCCGGTTCATTACGGTCTAAGGCCCAACCTACCAAAAGGCCGACCTGTTAAATAAGAAGAGGTGTTAAAGGCGACAACTTCTAGGAGAATCTTTCTACGAAACCCCGGAGAATCTGGGGTCTTACGCAAGCCCGCCGGACATGTGGCCGTCGGGACGCACCCAACCACGCACAGGGGACATTACAACCCACCACGCTCCGCGGGTCTCGACCCCGAGACCTCGGCTCTGATACCACTAAGACCCAACCACTACACCAAAAGACCGACCTGTTAGTAAGGGCGGCTACCCAGGGTGTTAAGGGCGACAACTAGGGAGGAATCTTTCACCACCGAAGCCACCACCGGAGAATCTAGGGTCTTACGCAAGCCCGCCAGACATGTGGCTGTCGGGACGCACCCAACCATGCACAGGGGACATTACAAAAGCATTGGGGTCATTTAGGCCTTCTTCCATGTTGACCTAATTTTTATTTTTCATTTGTCTTCATGTGACCTTCTTCATGTTTTGATATAATCATGGGTTGATCCTATATCTTTCTATTTATATCTATGAATAGTTATGACCCCAAATTATTAGATCCCCTTGTCTCTTGGTTTCTTGATATCTACCTATCTACTTTGTGCTATTATCATTTCCAATGTTTTGTCCCTCATGTGTGTGGAAATATTCCACAAATACATATTTCCATGTATTTCATGCCACAAAATTTATTTTATTTCTTCACTCCTTAGAATGACATGTTCTCCTTTGCATATCACACATCATTCTAAGGGGGGGATATCATCTCTACTTACTTTTCAACAAGGAGTATTATTTCAAAAGGATTCCTTGGTGAAATATTCTTTCAAAAAGATCCATTGGTGAAAAATAAAAAAAAATACTTTGAAAAGGGAGGATTCTTTCCAAAGGATTCCTTAACAAAAGATCTTTTAAAAAAATTCCATGATGATAGAATCACTAGTGGTCTTTCAAAAGGGTTCCTTGGTGTCTTATGAAAAATATTCCTCGATGAAAGAACCCTTCATGAAAGTATTTTTGAAATGAATTATTTGGTGTCATATAATTTATATCTTATATCTAATATTTGACATCCTTGTGTCTTGATTTTTGGATGTCTTATATCTTGGCATCTAGCTTGGGGGCAGCTTGGCTTGATCTATCTTATATTTGATATTTGATGTATCCTTGTTTCTTGGTGTTTGGATGTCTTATATCTTGGCATGTAGTTTGGAGGAACTCTAACTAGACCTATCTTTTCTTTGACTATCCTACAACATAACTTGCAGCAGCCACAAGCCTACATGCTTGTCGTATGGACTCTATCCATGCTATCCATACCTATCAACATCTTGTTATATCTAATCATATTATATCTTATTGGGTCTTATTGTGTCTTATGGTGTCTTATAATTGTGTCTATTATTTTTCACTTTTCTGCCTAATATGTTTGTATGCAACTAACATATTTATGGTGAGATTGAAACTAGCTTTGTAGGATTGAAGACCTATGTCCTATTTGCATTCTGGTGAAGCCCCTTTCAGGGTATGTATATCAAATAAAAGAACCAATTCCTCTCTTTTTTGATATATTCTCTTCAATCTCTTTCTACTTTAGCTCACATATGCACTAACACATATTATCACTAAAGTGTGGGAAATATTTTGAGGAAAAAAATTGCACCCTAGTACAATTTCACACATCACCTTCACCTTATACTTATAAGGTTTAAAATGCAAAAAATATGCCACCTTTTCCCTTCATTCCCATGTGTGCTTTGACATTTTCTATTGGCGAGGGAATTTTTGTCACAAACACCTCCACGTCATGTAGATGTTTGTGCAACGTGCTAGCATCCTCACAATAATCCCAAGTCAATGAATGTTGGGATGTTATGATTCTTTACCACCTTATATAATGTAATACTTTCTACAAACCTTGATCACTTAGAAACATTTATTTACCTCCAAAATAACTTTTTAACTTACCTCTCTTAATTCCATTTATTCCATTTGTTCAATCTCATTCGCTTTGTGCTTATTCACTCTACACTCTCACTCCATTCTTCTATTCTACACCATTTATCTTGCTACTTCCATCTTCTACACCATTTTTTCTCACAGGTTTCAAGCTTCATGTCATTGGCACTATCATCTTACGCTCTCAAGGCTCTCTTCTTTGCTCTCTTAACTTCACCAAACACGTAGAAGGGAGGGTAACAATTGCTTTATTTCATTGTATTACTTATAGTTTAGCATATAGATTATCTTTGCTTTCTACAAGTTTTGTCTATTACTTTCCTTTATCATTTACCTCTCCATTGTTGCACATAAGCTATCTATGGGGGTGGAAACACCAAAGAGAGGGTTTGACTAAGGAAAAATCCAAAACAAAACACCAACATTTTTCCACCTACATGTGTGTAGGTACTTTATTTGTGTGGAGCTTGTGGGATACTATACTACCCATTTGTTGGATTTCTACTACCATTGCTTTGTATTTCCTTACAATTAATTGATCTTTTAATTTATAATATTCTTCTTTTTTTAGTTAGTGTATTTCATGCATTAGAAAAAAAAATCATTTTCATTCAAAAATTATCAAATTAAGTTTTTTGGTTCATTAGGACACCTTACGAGTTTTTGATTGTAGACTTTGTTCTAGGTCTATATGAGATGCTAGCACATCCCTAAGACAACATCACATCACATTGTTTTATGACTCTCACATTGTTGTCCTATGATCAAGAGCCATTTATTCTATAGTCTAAGACCTCTATGGTTTTTTCACTTGATTCCTGAAACACTCCATCCCTAAAAGCATAAACAGTTTCTAGTTTTTCTTCCATTTTCCACCCCATTTTCCTATCTTTGTCATTGAGGTAGTTGAGTGAAATTCACTCCTTTTTGAATCTTATTTTTCCTAGAGAAATGGGAGTAGTGAACCCCCTCCTTACACCTCCAAACACTTTTGAAATTCCTTCAAATTTCCTTGCAACTTTGCATGAGAAGTAGAATTTTTTTTTGAGGCATCAACTAGCTTCTTATCATTCAAATTTCTTGCTAGTTCCTTCTAAATCTTCTCTTCCAATCCTATAGAGTACTTGAAATAATCTAAAAACATATTCAATTATTGAATACCTAACAAATAAGTATCAATGGATACTCTGGGAAGGCCTTCTTGCAACACCTTGACCGCTTCATCAACTAACTTTGTGCTCTTCATGTGAGTATAAAGAATCTCCTTTCTTGTGGAGGCATGAAATACATCACCAAGCTCCAACTTATGTAGAGGTTAAATCCTATCCATATCCAATTGACCTTGTTGCATGGTAACTTGTATTAGTTATGTAGAAACCACTAGTTGGAACTATAATTGCATGTCTAAAAGATTTTTCAATGAATCTCTTGAGGGTCTAAAGGATTCAAAACCTGATTCAGTGCTTTCTTCTTCTTGTGTATCACTCTTCTCTTTCTATCCACTACTAGAGCACTCTTCTACAATCTTCTCAACTTTCCAAGGAGTAAAAGTTTGCTCCTTTTGATATTTAGTCCTCTATAACACCTTTCTCATCCTCTTTTTTTTGCTCAGTAGTTATCTCCACATCAAGAGGAGTGTTGTATGTTAACATATATTTTTTCTCATACTCATTCTTATGTTGCTCTATGATAGGCTCATTAATTTCTAGGAGAGATATATCTTGTTGTATTTGATCTTCATCATCCAGAGAAACTCCTAATTATTTTAGAAGATATTCAGTTGTTTTCAATGTTTATTTCATTAGTTTCTCTATACCATCCTTGTCTTTTCTCATAAGATTTTTTACTCTTTTCTTTGTCCTAAATTTTTGGGTACACAACTAAGACAATTTAGCTCTTTCCTCATGAGATAATGAGGAACCAATCTTCTCTAAGGAATTTTTTTTTATCTTTTCATTTTCTACAATTGCCTCTTATCTTCTTACACTCAACACAATCTCTACAAGGCCAATGCATTTTGACTCATCTACCTCATAAGGTAGATCCAAAACTCAAATAGTTTTGGGTTCAACTATTTCCATGTAGCAGTAATCTATACTAACCATAAATATTAAGTCACTCTTATACTTATCCCCAAATTTACTTGGAATCCTTTCTCTCTTGCATCCGAGATTGAAAAGGTTTAAATAATCCCCACAACATTGAATCACAATATTATTTACTAGGAAATCTCCTCAAATGATCTCTAATTTGCACAACTATAGGAATATTTTCTTTCCATACAACATTCTTCACTTTGGTAAACTCACTGAGAAAGTAAAACTTTAAGCAAATGATAAGATTACCATAACAAAAATGTTATTTTGAATCCTTTTTATTTTTTATATTTTCCAACAACTATAATCTTAGGAGCTGATAAAGATCAAAGTATTTTCCATCTTTTGCCATCTAATAAGTTGTGTATATTGCAGTGGCAGTGACATAATTCTCTCTATTTATGAAAAATATCTTGCAGGAAATCATCATTGAAGCATATTTGATTGTCATATATTCAATTTCATTCACTATTAGGGCACTCTTGTCAAACTTGGATTTGGTAAGCTTCATCACCACTACATTCTTTATTGCCTTCACTTTTTGGACTAGTCTAGTGGATCTCAAACTAGTAACATCCCTAATTACCTCATTGGCTATCATATGTGGCATGCCCAACCATGTGAATTTATGATGAATTGTGCTCAAAAAATACTTCACCCATTCATCCTCAAAATAAAAATTAGGAAACTCTTTCCACACATCAAACTAGTATACTCTGGTTTTAACTCAAATTCATCTCTAGCTAGCACTTTTTCCCTAAATTTTTCCAATTTCAAATGATCATATTCATCCAAATTTGAATGAATATAAATTCACACATCCTTATATGCAACACATCTTAAGGAACCCTGTAGAACGCCCCTTCTTTATCCATTACCATTGATTTATATGGATGCTTCTTAAATTTAGGTCTCAATATCTCAACCACATCAATAACTTGAGTAAACATTTTGAAGTTTTCTTGAGCTAGGTTTTGTAAGAAATTGTAAATACCTTATGAAATTCAATGATAGGGTTTCATTCAACACTTCATAATAACTTTAGCTCATGTTTGCATTGCTCTCATCTTCAAATCCTCAAACAAAAATGTGTTTCATAATGTGCAAAAAATAAATATAAACACTTTTTCATGACCTAAAGTATGAATTTATTATAATAGTGAAAATTTAGGTTAAATATTGCCAAGCCTTCACTATACCACCACAAAGAATCCTAAACATTTGGTAAATTTCAACATCAAGAGATTTCTCACCAGATATTTCACCAATGGATCAACCAAACCAACTTATACATGAAACAGTATGCTGAAGAAATCAACATCTTATATTTGGAAGGGGTTTAGATTTTTTTGTTAAAACTCCCTTTGAGCCAAAGTATTCTATCTAGTTTTTAGAGGAAATATCTACACCAAAATTTGGCACAGACTCATTCTTCACATAATTCTCTTCCTTTTTCTTCTAGAACTTGTTCATCTCCTTATTTACCTCAATTGAATCAATATTCTTTATGGACTCGAAGGTTTCAAATTCTTTCCTCTAGAAAACTTAGTTGTGTGTCTTGGTTTATTACATTTATAGCATATGACATCTTGTTGCAGAGAAAATTTACTTCTTTCCATTTTAGATATACATTCAAAAGCCTTATTCCCAAATTCATTGCATGTGTAATATTAACTAGGGAATGATTAAAATACCATACCATTATTATAACCATTCATCATTTTTCTTTTGTATTCACTAGAATTATGCCCAAATCTATTCCATGCATAAAATTGACTGGAAAATGACTGAAAATTATGGTTCATCTTACTACATTTTATAGATCTATGTCCAAATTTATTGCAAAAATAATAGTGACCTTTAAAAGATGAATACCTTTGTGCATTTTATTGTTTGATGGGAGGTCTCTTGAAATATTTCTTCTGGTTCTAGACTTGTTTGATATTGATCTTCTTATCTACAATCTTCCTTTGTTCATTGTTCTCCTTTTCAACATTTTTTGGAGTCTAATTTTCCTTTGATCTTTCTCCTTTTTCAAACCCTAATCTTTCTTTGTCCTTTTAAGATTTTTTACTAGAAAGAATATCATTAAGAAAGGGGGAGCTCTTCTTGAATTTTTCTTCTTGACTCTTTTATTTCTCTAGATCTTTTCTTAGAGACCCAACTTCTTCTTCTTCAAGATTTGAGCATTCTATAGACTTTTTTTTCAATTTGGAATTCAAGTAGTCTTCAACCCTTTTTCCTTCTTCAACTCGCACTTTCAAATTAGTGATTGTCTCATTTTATTTCTTAAGTTTTTTATTTTTTCCTTGAGTTTCTCTTCAAATTTCTTGACTTGATTCCTAAACCTCTTGATGCACTCATTTACTTCCTTAAGAGTTTCTTTCAGATCTCTATTCTCACATCCTGCTTTATCTAGGTCATCAAGAGAACATTTAAGTTATCCTTCCATATCATCTTCACAGTATTCTCCAATAAACCCTTCCATTATAATTTCTTCCAAAGGGATAGGATACTTCCTAGTTACCATGTGTTCAACCTCCAAGACCTAACTTAGTAGTTAAGCCAATTGAGGGAACCTTGCTTTGATACCAATTGTTGAACACCTAGAATATTGAGAGGGGGGGTGAATTAGTATTCCATAAAAATTATTAACTTAAAAATGCATTCAAAGCATTTCATTGAAATTGCATAAATGGAAAGAAACAATTAAATCATGCATCAAAAAATTCAAAACAAGAACACCTTATTTACATGGAAAACCCTTGAAATGGAAAAACCACAATGAGGATTACCTCAAAATATATCATAACCAATTACAACACATTATAGGAGGCTCACTTCTTGAAGGTCTCACTAGCTAGAGGACTCACTATCCAAAAAATAGGAGGGATCACTACCCATGAAAGATCACTTCTTCCAAAATTAAAAAAGATATAGAAAAGAGTGGCTTACTATAAGATTTTGAACTTCTAACAATGCATTTGTAATATGTTGAAGAAACAATTCAAGTTAGGCTTAGTAAATTGACTTTACACACTTCATTCTTCACCACTATCACATTTTTCACTTCACACTCTCACTCATCATCTTTTACTTCATCATCAAACATCTTATACATTGAGTTGACCTTTTATGTATGCATATATTCTTCAAATACTCATATCATTAATTAGGTTAGCCTAATTAGATGAAACATGTGACACCATCACATGTCCGCTCAATACTTCATTATACATACTTTGCAAAAGAAACCAAAATGAATTCTTCACCATAATAGGTCAAAATAACCTATAATCACTCCTATGAATCTACTTCATACTCAACTTAATATCACATGACCCCAAAACCCTTAGGTCGACATCACACAATAAAATTGGTGAAGCAACAACTGAATAAACCAACTGTTCATTCACAACTTGACATGTAGACCACCAAACCACTTGACACTTAGAGTGCACACATATATGAAATCTTCAAAAAAAAATTGAAATATGCAAAAAATAATGATCATCCGTGGTGGAATGAAAATCACTCCAACATGAACTCTACACCTGTAACTATATCTCTTCTTAGCCTAATACTTTACCATCAATATC
>VDFB02195137.1:0-21424 GCA_007258455.2 Sequoia sempervirens | reverse complement strand
AGGCTTGACAACATAAATGGAGGCAAAAATCAGAAGAAAAGCAAAACAATAAAAAGGTATAGCAGAGATTGGTTGTTGATGGCTGATGCCTATGAAAAGTTGATGGCTGAAGTATAGCGGACATTTAATGTTTTCTTGCAAAAGATTTCAAGAAATGTGAGATCCACTGTTGGTAACTTGTTTCGATAATGTCCCCATTTTTCATGAGCATCAATTTCAGAGGGTTTAGCCTATTCCTGACCTTCGTAGGCTAATAGGGCATGATTAGAAGGTCTTTGTGGCAGTTACCCAGATGGTGGTTGGCTTCTTTCATGGATTCATGGGTTATTCAAAGGTTTCCTATGTTATGCTGAATGTTGGAAAACATATTGTGTTATCCAGGATGTTGGGGAAACCAATTGTTTGCACTTTATGAAGTTATATTCTAATATTATATCATAAAGTCACTTAAAATAATATTAAAAAAGAAATATATCTTTTATCCCACATTGGCAAGGAAAGTGTTGAGCTATCACAAAAAAAGTATAAAAGGAGTTTAAGGGACTCATTTGTGACCATCTTGGATATTGACATTTGATTTGATATGTTTGTTTGTTGGAGCCTTGGGGTTTTTGCAGAATATAGTTGAAGGTCTTTGGATACAAAGTTCCCATTGATTTGCATAACTAAGGTAGTGAAACTATCTACTAAAGGGTTGCAGCTGTTGGAGGAGTTACTTCAGACTTCTCATTGTGGCAAAATTGTGGCCAAGGGCCAATTTCGAGAGATAATCGATTGGAGTAGATTGAAGAACATTTTGGTTGAATATAGTTGTGAATGTAACCAAATCTAATCAGATTATATTCTATGTGGAGAATAAGCAGATCCTAAATCTAAAAATTCTGTGTATGTATTCTAAGTCAGAATTCTAATGTTTTGTTTCTGATCTTCTTATTGCAGAATATTAATGTATTTCGATATGCTACAATAGAAGATCGAATTATGTCTTTATATCTTGAAGGGGAGACACGCCTCAAGGAGAGACACGTCTCATGAGAGGACGTGTCCTTTGAGTACGCAGACTCCTCTTAGCCAACCGATAATTATCGGTGGCTAATCTCCAAACACCCGCATGTATTTAGCAAACAGCGATTAGTGTATGTTAAGTTCGATCAGTATTTGATTTTGAATTTACTCATGATCAGAATTTCGAATAACTTACTTGCAGATATTATAGTAGATTTCGATTATATATAAATGATGATAATGCATAAATGCAATCATCATTTATATCTGACTGAAGCTACCTTAAATCAACACTCCCTCTTAGCTAGGGAAGATAACTCAAAACAAGTAGAGATATCACCTTACATGTGATATTGAAGATATGATATGTTTCCAAAAATTGTCAAGTCACATGACATTCTTCATAACACATCTTCATTATGGTATGTGCACTGACATCAAGTCTCATGATGTCTACCATAATAATTCATGGCATATCCACGGATATATATATTTATCCACCATGATTATCTCATAAGGATCATAATGTAGAAACCCTAGTTTCCCCCTGTCTCTGAATCTGATGGTTTTTGTTGTTTTTCTGAAGTTTTTGATTTTTTTGACGTTTTTGGGTTTTTGTGCAATAAAGAGATAATGCGATTTTTGAAAGAAATAGATATAAAATTGCATATAAATTCAAAGAGCTTAGATCTGATACAAATGAGCTCAGGAAACAATGACTATCGATTTCATTCTCTTTGCCATAGCTATTACAATAAAAATCTTTGAAAATACAGGCTAAATCTGGTAAATATTATTTAAAAAGAACCTGATTGCAGCAAACTGGAAATAACCAGATTTGGTACGGCAGCATTAAATAATCCCTTCTCCCTCGGTACAATAATTGCAACTTGTTCCAGATGCTGAAGCGCCTCCAAGAAGGATGATAGAAGACCAGGATGATAGGCGTTTTTCACAAGGTTAAGAACACGCCTCTTAAATGCTTGGTACGGCCTGACAGCTGGTACGGCTGCAGCAACAGCAATAAATGCAATGTACGGCTTCAATAGAATTCCCCAGATCCAAAGAAAATGGGCGCCTCCACTCTGTGAACCCTCTGGATGAATTGTAAATCAATAACCCTGAATATTTATTAACTGTGATGCTCTGTAACTTCTCCTGAATGGAGAAATCCCTCTGCCTGGCAATAAATCAGGTGATATCTCACACCCTCTGAACTGCTTTCACTGGAGATGGCTCGTTCCCCAATGCATTCGAGACTGAAACCCTAAGTTTCTGTGCTCAGACCAAACTTGATCAATTTTCAATCATCAATATCACATAATGGCTCGATTTCGAATGCAAATGCATTATACCCTTGAGAAGTGCGAATTCCACAATAATAGGGATTATTAAAAATTCGACTTCTCTTTTTAATTCTTTTTCAATAGTCTCAGATGTAATTTTTAATTATAAAATTAATCGTCAACTGGCCCCCTTCCATGATGGGCGACCCCTCAGCTTAAATCACTTAAGTCGTAATATTAAAATATTACAACTTTATATTATATGCTCCAATTAATTAATATTTAATTATTTCAATTAAATATTAATATCTCTCTAAGTATTCACCCGATGCACGAGCCGTCTGAAGCTGTCGACTAAGGAAGTGATTCTGCACGCTAACAATCCATACTGCTAAAAATAGCAGGGGTCCCACGCTGAGTGCTGAATAACTGCTAAAAATAGCAACTCGGGCTAGAAGTGTCCGAATGAGCCCGAACGAAAGCCAACTGATCAAGTACTGCCAACTGAAGCTGAGCCAAGCTCCATCAAGACCCTCTATCCAAACTATCAGCCTACGAGGGTCGCATAATAGGCCAATCCAGTGCTCTGAGAGATGTCAACGAGAAGGGGACATGCCACATAATGATCTTCAATTGACATCAAGTCTCATGATATCTATCAAAATGTCCACGAGATATTATCATGATAGATATCATGTGACTTGATATCTGTGGACAAAGTGGAGACACGTCCGCCCATGGGACGTGTACTTTGAGTACGCGGACTCCTCTTAGCGAACCGATAATTATCGGTGGCTAATCTCCAAACACCCGCATGTATTTAGCAAACAATAATTAGTGTATGTTAAGTTCGATCAGTATTTGATTTTGAATTTACTCATGATCAGAATTTCGAATAACTTACTTGCAGATATTATAGTAGATTTCGATTATATATAAATGATGATAATGCATAAATGCAATCATCATTTATATCTGACCGAAGCTACCTTAAATCAACACTCCCTCTTAGCTAGGGAAGATAACTCAAAACAAGTAAGTAGAGATATCACCTTACACGTGATATTGAAGATATGATATGTTTCCAAAAATTGTCAAGTCACATGACATTCTTCATAACACATCTTCATTATGGTATGTGCACTGACATCAAGTCTCATGATGTCTACCATAATAATTCATGGCATATCCACGGATATATATATTTATCCACCATGATTATCTCATAAGGATCATAATGATCTTCAATTGACATCAAGTCTCATGATATCTATCAAAATGTCCACGAGATATTATCATGACATGTCCACAGTTATCAAGTCACATGATATCTATCATGATAGTTCAACTCATCATTATAGAGTCGTCACTTTACAATGTCAAATACAAGTGTTCATTATCAGAAAGATCGTCACCTTTCAATAATGTACACAGGGGGAGAGAGGGCCCATAAAGTCATGGAGTCACACACATGACAAAAGAGTTTACACATTAAACATCTTTTAAATATATTAGTAAAACTAAACAATTTGAATTTCAATCATAATATCAAATTACATTTCAACCATACCAAGTTTCTTCTTGAAGTGTTCAACTTTAATTCTGGAGAGAGGCTTGGTGAGAATGTCTGTTGTTTGATCATTTGTACTAATATACTCCAACTGAATCACATTCCTTTCTACCATGTCTCTTACATAATGGTAAGGGATCTCAATATGCTTAGAACTATCATGGAATACTGGATTTACTGAAAGTTTAATGCAACTCTGATTATCACAATGGATAAGAGTAGGATTCAAAGGCTCACCAAAGAGTCCAACAAGCAATTTCCGGAGCCATACTCCTTCTCTTGCCCCCATAGAGGCTGCAATATATTCAGCTTCTGTCGAGCTTTGTGCCACTGAAGACTATTTTCTGCTGATCCAAGAGATCATAGCCGATCCTAAACTGAAGCAACATCCTGATGTGCTTTTCCGATCGGTTACACTTCCAGCCCAATCTGAATCAGAGTATCCATGTAAATCTAGTTGGTCATTTCTGTAATGAAGACCATATCCAATAGTGCCTTGAAGATATCTCAATATGTGCTTCATAGCAACAAGGTGAATTTCCTTTGGCTCACACATGAACTGGCTTAGAGCATTCACTGCATAGCAAATATCAGGTCTGGTGTCAACCCGGTACATCAATGATCCAATTATCTGTCTATATAGAGTGGGATCTGCAAACTTGGATTCTGCTGCTGCTTCTTTTAATTTGTGTAAGTTGGTTTCCATAGGTGTAGACATGGGTCTACAATCCAACATCCCAAATCGCTTCAGAATATCAATAGTATACTTTCCTTGATTTAGTATGATGCCATCTAATTTCTGCCAAACTTCTAAACCCACGAAGTAATGTAAAATGCCCAAGTCTTTCATGTCAAATTCTGAAATTAGATCCTTTTTACCTTGAGCAACGAGGTGATCTTCTCCTGTTATTAGCAGGTCATCAACATATAAAATAATTATTAGCATATCACCTTTAATTACCTTAAAATAAAGATTTGGATCTGCATCATTCTTGGAAAATCCTAGTCCCAAGAGATAGCTGTCAATTCTTTCATACCAGGCCTTGGGAGCCTGTTTAAGTCCATATAGAGCTTTCTTTAATCTGCATACATGTGATTCAGGTTTATGTATCACAAAACCTTCAGGCTGCTCTAGATAGACTTCTTCAATGGTCCCATTCAGGAAGGTAGTTTTCACATCCATTTGATGGATCTTCCACCCTTTAGCTGCTGCAATAGCTATCATTGCTCTCACAGATGTGTACCGGGCAACAGGTGCAAATGTCTCTTCATAATCAATACCTTCCTTTTGTGAGAAACCTCTAGCCACAAAACGTGCCTTGTGTTTTTCTATACTGCCATCAGCAACATGTTTGATTTTGAGGAGCCATTTGGAAGAGACAACAGATTTCTCTTTTGGTCTAGGCACTATATCCCACACATCATTTTTCAAAATGGACTGATACTCTTCCGTCATTGCATCCTTCCATACTTGATGTTTGAAAGCTTCTGTAACACTGGTGGGTTCTGAACTGATGATCTCATTCATTAAGGCAACATAGCTTGAGAATCTTTTGGGTTTCTTACTTTCCCTAAAGGTTCCCTTGGGTGCTGCATGATTCTCAGCTTCTTTAATCATCTTCCTAGCCCAAAGTGGTCTCTTCTTGCTGTTGTCATTTGGATTCTCTTTTGAAGCAGATTGAAATTCACTTATGATTTCTTCAGGATACTCCCTCTGAATCTCAGGAGTAGGTTCCTCTTCTAAGACTCTAGGGGAATTTTGAATTTCTATCTCATTTGAACTCCTTGCCCTTTTGAATGCAATGTCTTCCTCAAATATGACATCTCTACTTAGTTCAATCTGTTTCTGCCCGGGTATGAATATTCTGTAGGCTTTAGAGGTTTCACTATATCCCACAAATACCCCTTTCTTTCCAGAAGGTTCTAGTTTGAATCTCTTTTCTTTAGGTACATGAATGTAGACAGGGCAACCAAAGATCCTTAAGTGACTAATGGCAGGTTTTATGCCAGTAAAAGCTTCTTTAGGAGTCTTGTTATCTAGATGAGAATGTGGAAATCTATTTTGGATGTATACAACAGTTCTAGAGGCTTTTGCCCAGAATGAGGTTTCTATGTTCTGGTCAAACAACATTGCTTTAGTAGCTTCTACAATAGTTCTATTTTTCCTTTCAGCAACGCCATTTTGTTGAGGGTTGTAGGCTACTGTAAACTCCCTCTTAATCCCAACATTCATGCAAAATTCCTTAAAGATTTCAGAGGTGTATTCCTTCCCATTGTCTGTCCTTAAAATTTTGATTTTCTTCCCGGAGAAGTTTTCAGCAAGAGCTTTGAACTCCTTAAACCTTTTAAGGATTTCTATTGACTCTTTACACTTAAGAAAATAAATCCAGGTCTTCCTAGAGAAGTCATCTATAAATATTACATAATATAGGAAGCCTACCATGGAGGGTACAGACATGGGTCCACATAAGTCAGAGTGGACCAGTTCTAACACATTTTTGGTTTTACTCAAACTATTTTGGAAGGATCCCTTTGTATTCTTTCCTAGGGCACACCCTTTACAAGCTCCTTCATGAATTTGTTTTAATTTAGGCAATCCAGTTACTAGTTTTTCCACAGAGGGTAGGGCACGAAAATGAATATGTCCTAATCTTTGATGCCAAATTTCATTTGAATCTGAAGTCTCAAGGGTAAGGGCTTGTTTAATGTCAGTGCACAGTCTATAAAGATAACCTTGTCTTATACCTATAGTTTGTGCTTTCTTTATAGTGGAGTTCTTTGGCCATGCCAAAACTTTTCCATCCATAAAGGTAACCCTATATCCATTGTCTTCAAGAGCAGAGATGGATATTAGATTCCTCTTTATTCCTGGTACAAATAAGACTCCAGTGAGTTGTAGGGAGAGACCAAAATTCAATTTGATGGTGCAAGTTCCAACCCCTTTTACGGGATGTGCAGAATCATCCCCAATAGTTACTTCTTCATTAGTTTCTTCAGTCATAGTATCTAGGTGTTCTCTGAACCCTGTGATATGCCTTGATGCACCACTATCAATTACCTAGTTGTTGACATTGTTAGATACTTGACTTGATAAGGCTGAATAGAAGACAAATTTCTCAGAGTCATAGTCTGTATTTGTTTTTTCCACTTTAGCAAAGGATGCTTGTTGTTTTGTTCTATCAAGGCACTTCATTGCATAGTGTCCATATTGATCACATCTGAAACATTGTATTTGGGAGATGTCTTTCCTTTTCTTGGATGATCCCTTCCCATAACAATTCTTCTTTCTCTTGAAGTTTTTCTTCTTACCTTTCTTATGAGAATTTGTGTTTAACACATGAATATCCTCATCTATGGGTTTCTGCTTGTTTTCTTTTGTCAAGAGTCTCGTTTCTTCTTGTAAGCAGTTTGTTCTTAGCCTATCAAATTTAGGGAGTTTAGATCTCGCACTTATTCCTTGAACAAATGACTCCCATGAGTTTGGTAGGCCTCCTAGAGCTATTAGTGTTAACTCCTTGCTATCAATTTGATATCCAATTGTTGATAGTTGATCTCTTAGTTCAGTGATTCTCATGAAGTATGCATTGATAGATTCTCCTTTGTTTATTTGAACATTGTTAAGTTGCCTTTTTAATGCAAGGGTCCTACTGGTGTTGTTTATTTCAAAGGTGCTCTCAAGGGATTTAAACATTAGATATGCAGTCTCATGTTTTGACAAAATAGGTACTATATGGTCCCTAACTGCATCTACTAAAATTTTCATGGTTTTCTCATTGTTCTCAATCCATTGAGTTTTCTCTAGATCATCCTCTGGTTCTCTCTTGTTTTCTTTCACAAATAAGTCTAACTTATTTTCTTTTAGAATCATCATGATTCTGAATTTCCATGATGTGAAGTTGTTTGCACCTTCAAGACAGTCTTCAAATCTGATCACACTTGACATTATGAAGAATGTGATGTGTATTTGATTTCTTAAAAATACGATTTTTCTAAATAATCTGATATCTAGATTTGATTCGGATTTTCTCAACTTGGCTCTGATACCATGTGAATGTAACCAAATCTAATTAGATTATATTCTATGTGGAGAATAAGCAAATCCTAAATCTAAAAATTCTGTGTATGTATTCTAAGTCAGAATTCTAATGTTTTGTTTCTGATCTTCTTATTGCAGAATATTAATGTATTTCGATATGCTACAATAGAAGATCGAATTATGTCTTTATATCTTGAAGGGGAGACACGCCTCAAGGAGAGACGTGTCTCATGAGAGGACGTGTCCGCTCATGGGACATGTCCTTTGAGTACGCGGACTCCTCTTAGCCAACCGATAATTATCGGTGGCTAATCTCCAAACACCCGCATGTATTTAGCAAACAGCGATTAGTGTATGTTAAGTTCGATCAGTATTTGATTTCGAATTTACTCATGATCAGAATTTCGAATAACTTACTTGCAGATATTATAGTAGATTTCGATTATATATAAATGATGATAATGCATAAATGCAATCATCATTTATATCTGACCGAAGCTACCTTAAATCAACAATAGTCATCATCTTCATGCTTGTAGAGGTTGGTTTTGGAGAACATAATAATCTGATATATTTTACCAGTCATATATCAGCTTGCTAGAGGAGTATGATTTTGTTCATGGGAGTCTTATTTGGCATCGATTTAACCCTCCAACTTGGGCGCACTATTCCTTGGGATGTGGCAATGATATTAGATGCTTGAGAGGAGGTCAAGAGGCTGCTACTAATTTATTATTAGCACTCAGATCAGAACAGGGGTGATTTTGAAAAGAAATTTGATTTGGCAAGGTGGAGGCACATTTTGGACTTCTATTGGTTGCTTCTTCATCTTCAGCCATTGGCGCTTCATCCAGGTTCTTTATATGTTGTTTGCATTCCATTTCAATCATGTATGTTCAAATGTAGGAGGCTGCCATTGTACTTAGAATTTTGCATAGATTGCATATGTTGTAATGCCAAGAGTCTTGGCTCATTTTATATCAGCATTGTAAGTGACATCATATTGCAATAAAGGAGTTATAAGTTGCTGGTCTGATATAGTTGTAATTGAGCATGTTATTTATCATTCATATAGTATGCATGCCAAGTGTTTGTAGAAATGCTACTTGGCTGTAGGTGCACATTTCTTGTATAGAAGTTCATGTATTTGCATTTGAAAAGACAAAAAGAATTGCATTGTCATCATAGATTATTGCATAGCTATCGTAGTGTTGTTTGCAAGCATTTACATCCATTTGTGACCAATTGAAGACAAGCAAAACAAATTGAAAAACTCAGAAACAGCAAGTTAAGAGGTTGCAAGTGAAGTTGTAAGAGACTGTTGTGACAGCACTACACATAAGCCCATTCAAGATGGGGACCCTATTTTATCGTTCAGTCTTTTTTGGCTTGGAGTTTTCCTGGCTCTCTAAATACGTCTTTTTTTTGGTGTCCGTCTCTCCGGGGGTTGTGTCGTCATTGAGCTTAAACGTGAAAATATTGGCCAAGTCTAAAATTAGGGTTTCATCTTTTCTGGTCAATTCAAGGTCAAGTAAAGTCGGTAAATTGAAAATTAAACTTAACATTGTTATCAGCAGGGATCCAGCAGGTTTCCAGCCAAATTTCATGGTCGAGATCGTGCTATTTTTAAGTAGTGCAATTCGAACCAATTTATTACATTTTTGAGATTCGATCATCACCGGCGATTAGTACATCGGTGCTTGCATGCCAAATTCGAACAAAAGTGGACAACAATATTTTTAGCGAGGCCAAACCGTATGAATTCGGGGAGTCGAGATCGCGAGAGATTTTCTTTGCATATGCGGATATTCCTTCTACGGAGTTTTGAGACGCCATAGCGATATAACATGCAAAATCCCGAAATGACCACTTCGAGGATTGACCTTAGGGCTATTTTAGGGTTGCATGTCGGCTTTTCTTTGCGTAATGAATTTGATTCACGGTGGGTTTTGAGACCCTCTGCTTGATAGTGTGACATGCAAACAAGGATTCTCACTCGATGAGGAACTTACTATTTTTAGCGGTATGCCCGGCGGTAGCTTCAGCGATTCAAAATCCGGTGATCGCGGTGCCTTTGGCTTGAGAACAAAGCGGAGATCTTTGATACACATACAATATCTGATTAGGGTTTCTAACCCGGAGCCTAAAATAGGCATCAAAAGTCAAAATCGCCGAAATCCGGTGTAAACCACCTGATCGGCGTTCTTCGGTATGCAACAGTGAAATTCGGGTTAAGCGGAGCACTTACTATTTATAGTAAGTCAAATTAGAAACGTGCTAAAAATAGTAAATCAGCTGCATGCGTCAGTGTCGGCAGTAAGGTCACGTGGTGAGGATCGCCTCATTCGAATTTCAACTCGATCGGAGCTTGGGAGCTATCAGAATCAAGAGCTTACTATTTTTAGTAAGCCACCTTCAACGGGCTATAAATAGCGGGGTGACCAAAGATTCACGGTGTTAGCCGGGTTAACAGGGTTATGAGGATGCTATGTTCAAAATTTCAAGCCATTCCGAGCTTCAGAGGCGCGAATACAGAGAACTTACTATAAATAGCAGGGCACGTAAGCTGGCGAGGATGATGAAAATTTTGTCTAAGTCTGGAGTCTCGTCCGGCAGGCATGGAAAATGCGCCCATCTCAGCTAGAGGCGTAGAAATTTTTGGAAATGTGAGTTCATCCTGCTGAGGGGTCAAAATGCGCCCAAGGCACCAGAAGTCAAAGAAAGTCAACGAAATTTCATCCTGCTCAGGGGCCCAAATGCGCCCAAGATGAAGGAAGGAAAAGGTTCAAAAAATTTCTAAGTATGAAAAATCCGCCACCCTCATTGAAATGCGCCCATCCTTCTCTCACATCAAAATGCGCCCAACTTGCAAAGAGTCAACAAGGTCAAAGCAAACTCGTCCTCCTTAGGGGGTAAAATGCGCCCAAATCATGCAAGTCAAGACAATTTTGGAAGGTGAAGGGTCACCCAAAGATGTTGGAGATTTCATCCTCCACTAGTATGAAAATGCGCCCAACTTGCAAGTTCGTCCTCCTCACCCTCCTAAATGCGCCCAAATGAGCTCACATGAAGACAAAAAATGGAAGTTGAAAAGTCACATGAAGGCATTTGCAAGTTCGTCCTCCTCCTACAAGGAAATGCGCCCATGTTTGCATGTGAAAGGTAAATACGAGTGGTAAATAAGGTGAAAAATGTTACTTAGCGTGGTGAAAGGTGGTGAAAGCTTAGGCGTCATCCCTCTTCATGTGTAGAATGCGCCCAAGGTGGTGGGCCTTTGTGAAAACCTTGCTAGGCGTGTGAAGGGAGTCATAAGGTGTTAGGAATATTTCCTAAGGCGTTTGGAATGTGTTAGAAAGTATTTTGAAGGTGTTAAGAATAAAACGTTAAGTGTGAAGTATGCGCCAATGTTTGAAGGGTGATATAAGGCGTTGGAAAATATTTCAAGGTGTTGAGAGTTAAAATGAAATGCGCGCCTAGGGAGTAAGGGTGATATAAGGTGATTTTAAAATATCTTGAAGGCGTTGAAATGTTTTGAAGTGTGCTAGGCGCCTCAGTGGAAAGTGAAATATTTTCTAAGTGTTAAAAATTATCTAAGGCGTTGGGCTTTTGAATGAATATTTTCCAAGTGATGAAGTGGAGATAAAATGTGCAAGGCGTGCTGGGAATGAAGTTGATATAAAAATTTTCTAAATGAAGATTCCTCTCCACTGGCAATCAAATTTTTTTAAGGCAAGATTTCAAAAGTACAAGATGATTTTAAAATATTTTCTAAGGCAAATTTATTTTCCTTGGAAAATATGCCTAGAACTCAGATGATAGAATTTTCCGGAGCACAAGCAACTTTCTCAGTAATGAAGTCAGAGACGATGATAATGCAAGGTGATTCAAATTTTTTTTCAAGAGGTCAGAACAACACAAAGTGATCACAGGCGAAGAACAATTTAAAATGATGGAAATAATATTTTTCTAAGGTTCAAAATTCAAAAAATTAAATGAACCCGTTCGTTGGGTACCCATGAATTCGAGACATTCTGACGAAAATTTGCTTCTGGGTACTGAACATTTGTGATGATGAATGGATTTCCAGATCTTTCAAGCTTCGCCGACACTTTTTCAGTGAGGAATTTGATCAGTGCTTAAGTTATGAATTTTCCTAAGGGGGAATTTTGAATTTTCTAAGGCAAATTTGAATAAAATGAGTTTTCAGAGTGAATTTTCTTCGAACGATGAATCCAAAGGGAATTGCCTAGATGATTTTGATTAAACTCTTCAAAGATGAATTTTCCAGAGCAGATGATGAAGTTAAAAATTCGAATTCAAGTGACAAAGCTCCGGCTGGTGAGTTAAGAGAAGATGAATTTAAATTCGAATTTTTCAAAAAGTAATCCAAAACGCCAGTCAAAGTCAAGTTTCTAGAAGAATAATATTCCCGACGACTGGAGACAAGTGTCAGAAACACCAGAGAGGGAAAATTCGAATTCTTGAAGTGGAGTAGTGGAGTTTAATGGCACTGGCTAAAATTAACGTCTTCTAGAATTTGAATTTTAGCTATAAAATGAGCAAGTTTTTCACTCATTTTCACAACTGAGAAAGGCGAATTTGCTAAGTCTGAGTGAGCTTGAAGAAGTTCGAATTTTTCCAAGGAGTGCAAGTTGCTGAAGGGGCGCACTTGAGAGTTGATTGAAGTTGCTGAGAAAGGTATGCCATTGCTGAGTGGAGAAGTGTTTGCTGAAGATTGAGCTTGCTTGTAAAAGGTACGACTTAAGTGGCTGAAATTTGATTTGCTTGAATTATAGAAGTTTGAAAGAGGTGCGCCATTGCTTGAGAAGTACGGCCTTGCTAAGTTGAAGTTTGAAATCTGATTTGCTTAGTCTGGTTAAGGGACGCCTTGTATTGAGTTGAAATAGTTGAGAAAAGCACGAACTTGCTAGTGTGAGATTGCTGATTGCTGATACGAAGTAGTTGAAGTTGAAATTGCTGATTGCTGATTGAGAAGTAAGGTCATCAGAGTTCACTTAGAAATCTGTTTTAAGTGTCGGAATTTGAACTTATTCAAGAGAAGAAGCTGAGGTTTGCAAACATGAAAGATATTGCAGCTTCTAGAATTCAACTGCAGCCCCTATCATGCATTATTTTATTAAATTGCTGATGAACGTTTGTTATGTTGCAGATGGCTGAAGCGAGGGCAACCGGAAAGGACAATGGTGCCTCAAGACAAGCTACGATCAAGAAGCTGAGCAAAACGTTCATGCCGGAGTCAAAGTTCATTTCGAAATTGGGCAGGTTGACAGACACGAACTTGGGCGCCGTCAACCTCGAGACTCTCAAGAACAGGCTGTTCGGGATTGGAAGTCATCGGGCTTCGGTCACTTCGCACAACATCGTCCGAAGTGGACTATATGCAGCTGCTGGTTTTCTGCCAACCATTCAGTGTTCGGAGTTGATTATGGAGTGCGCCAACTGTTACGAGAAAGAACACCGGTCGATTACGTCACCAGATGGCCAAGTACTTGCCAATCTCACTCCGGCAGCCATTGGTGAAGCTTTTGGGATCCCGGTGCACAGGAACATGATCTACAAATCCAGGGAGCGAGCGGAGCGGATGTATGCTTCTGCTTTCGAGAGATGCATGGATACAATTAACACTCACTGGATGAGCACTCCGAAGCCGTCTCGTACGAAGTTGCCGAAACAGATCATAGCAGAGGACTTGAAGCAGGAATATTGTGATCTTATCATGTTGCTGAGCAGGGTTGGTGGATGCCCACAGTCCTATATTTTTGAGCCTTGGATGTTTTATTACATCAACCTGGTGTTAGAAGGCAAGGATTATGTCAATTGGGCTGAGATGATCAGTGATAATATACATGAGCAGCTCCTGAGTTTGCGGAGGACGAAAACGTTTTACATGAGCTCCTATCTCATTTACATGTTGGCACGGATGACGAGGTACAGAGGAATTTCTTACAAGGAACCCATCGGTTGTGGCTCTCACCAGTTCAAAATTCATGAGGCGTGTACGCAGTTGCACCTTTCGAGCACAACTTATTATAAACGTGTCAACGATTCATTCACCATGTACATCACGAGGCTGCTTCAGGAGAGGTTACAGTGCAAAATCTCTAGAAATGCCCAGGAGCTAATTGAGAGGTATGGGTGCTGGTTTATACAATTTCCAAGATTTTCATACATTAGGCTGCAAGGATTTTCTTCATACCCATATAGGCTGCCTAAGTACCCAACAGACAGAATAATAATGCTAGAGATAGCTGGACAGTTACTGGCCTTTGACAAAATCCAGAAGAAAAAGAAGAAAGGAGGGATAGAGTTTCCAATTGTGATGGGCAACTCGGACGAGGTTTGTCCTTCGATACAGGCATGTAGAGAAGCTGAAAGTGAGCTTCAATTTTATCATTTCTCATATCACACTAGTAGACAACACTATGACCCGCACCATAACATCAACTGGGTGTTGTCAGAGGAATTCAAACACAAGGCCACCATTGAGGATTACTGGGCTGATGCAGTTGATGAGATTGAAGTGAGGAAGAGAATGTTCTCTCGCTTGCCGATTACTCTGATCAGGGAGTGTGAGGTAGTTCCGGTTCCGGACCAGGTCAATGAGGACATGGATGTTGTTCATCCAGACTATGCAGCTGTTCGGGATACTCCACTTCCGCCTATAGATTGGTCAGAGCCCGAGGTTGCTGATCTTGATACTCTTTCCATCCCAGTTATGACATTCACCAGGGCTTGGGTTGATAGACGGGTAAACAGATTGAAAAGTAGGTCAATTGCCTTGACCTACAACTTAATGGGAGATCACAGGACGCCCACCACAGGAAGGAAGAAACAGATCACAAGAGGACCAGAGTCCAGAAAGAAAGAATTAGTTCGCCGTAACTCCACGAAGCAAGGTGACTTTGAGACACGCTCTCCCAAGCATACCGTGAGGTGGCTCTATTTGCTAATCGAGGGTTGGCATTGAATCGTGCAATCGAGATACAAAGTGATATTCAGCCTCCACGCGAGGGAGTCAATTGGCCGTGAGTGCCAATGTACCTCGTTAGGATTGACTGAAGGATGATTGAGGGGGACTATTATCGACCCTCGGGCCAAAGCCAGGAGTTAGAGGCGGCCTCAATGATGATGATGATGATATAGTATCAGGCGACACTCAGCCACTCGAGGACAATGAGCCTCGCCAGAATGAGGAAGAAGTGGAACAGGTTAGAGAAGTCGAGGCACAGGAGCAGCAGCCCTTTGATATACTATATGAGGTGCCCGATTGGCTTAGAGATAGAATGCGAAGAAGCCCGAGTGAGGAGATTGATCCAGCTGTTGAGATGGAAGAGTTTTTAAACCGGATCAGTGCTCCTCCACCGAAGAAGAAGGCAAGAAAGTTTTCGAAGATCTCCGCTGATGAGGATAGCTCTCGCACCCTTCACGTTGCTGTCCCACGAGTCGAGTGTGACCGGAATGAAGCAACTCCTGAAAACTATGTGGTCACCACTCTGGATTTGGGACGCCCTACTGGTGCACAGATTGTTGAGGAGTGTGATAACTCCTTCCTTGCCCTTAAGGATAGATTGTTCAAAAAAGAAGGAAAATATAAGAAGTTGAAACGAGAACACAAGGCGTTAGTTGGATATGTTCAGCAGTTGTCTCGTTCCCGAGGGCAGGATGTACCAGTGATAGAGCCTCCAGCAGATATTCCTAGAGAGTCGATCAGCGGCTTGGTAGAATTGGGGAGGATGGCACAAGAGGCAGACAAATGGGTCACAGGGGTTCGTACGGAGACAGAGAAATTCATGGAGGACCTATCCTTTGCTTTTCAGCAGGCCTCTTCTATTTTGACACGGATGGATGCGGTGGATCATGCTTGGGGCGATGCTTCCATCTATCAGAGTAAGGTGATCCAGCGCCTTGAGGTGTTGAGGCATGTGCCATTGCAGTTGCTGATTGATGGAGGTGTCATTCGTGCCATCGACCGACATGGGATTTCCTCTCGGTATTCTTCGGCTATCATGCATGGGCTTTCCGATGCAAAGACAGCGATTCAGCTGTGATACATAAGGCTATGGCCAATATTATAGATGGAGTTCGTAATACTTCGAGGCCATATTTGCTAGGCTGAACTCGATGAAATAAGTTTTGATAATTTGAGGGGTTTGTCGGGTTCCCTTCTTCGGCAGATGTTAAGACCTTTGTACAGGATGACTTTGAAAATACCGCTGCATTCTCCACTTTGATCCAGAACACGCAGGACTCATTAGCTTCTTGGAGAAAATCTTGTACAAGGCACGAGCACTCAGTCACGGTGTTAGAGTTTCAGTTGGATTGTGTTCCGCCTATTTCAGTTCATGAGGTTGAGGCCGTACTTGGCAGATTTGTTGAGTTGGCAGTCAGAGAGAAGGCTAATGGGAACACACTACTGGACGAGGATCTTCTAGAAGACTGAGCATTTATTACATTTGCTATTTTGGGAGTGAGTGGGAATCTTTGATTCATTTAATGTACCACCCCTATTCCGCAGCTTTTAGGGTTAGGGCTGAGGTGGGCACGACCGCCACTCTATTGATTGTAACCCTAGCCGTCCCTTGGGACTTGGCTAGCTATAAAAGGGGGAGTCCCCCTCATTTGTAATTCATTAGAATTAGATTAGACATTGGAATAGTAGACAGTAGACATTGAGAGAGCTAGATAGTGTAGTATTGTAGAGCATTTTGCATAATTTGGAGAAGAAAGAAAGTTTTCCCTTTGAAAACTTTTGAGGAGATTGTTGTGTAACACATTTTATGATAATAGATCTTTTCATTGATGATGAAATTCGTCTTGTCATGAAATGCTAGCAAGGTTTCTTCTTCCTTTCGTATCCAAGTAGATTAGATTCATGCAAGTAGCTTACTTCGGTGTGTGGTGTTTTATTGAGATAGCTTCACTTTATTCCATACCACTAGCGGCTTGTTGATGATAAGTCCGCCTTGTGTGGTCAACTAGACATTATCTTGTGTTTAACTTCGGTTATGGCTTACATACTTATATGCGTTGTTCTGATGGTGTATGTATGTTAAACTATAACTTGAATACCTTTTGCTATCCCCTTTGAAGATTGCACCGATTTTGCTGAGGCTGTCCGACGGAGGCTAGGTGAAATCCGGTTGAAGTCTATTGAGACGAAGCCCCACATACCCTGCATTTAGAATAGAGTATAAATTTCTTAGGCCCTTATCCCCTTTACTTTCCGTACTTTCTGCTTAGTCTTAGGAAAAGATGCACATTGCCAAATCATACACGTAAGAATTCCCCTTCAATATCATACATTAACTGCTGACTGCAAGAAATCTGGACAATTGTGTAAGTCCCCTCGTACGAACACAGCAATACACATCAACCAAACTGGGTCTATTCGCACTAGAGGAACCTTGGAGTTGAACATGCGAACTTTCTCGCAATCTTAGCATGGAATACTTTGATCAAGAGAGAACGGAGGAAATTCAAACTATTTTGTTCTTCGGCCGTTTGGTATGGTCACAAAACAGCATCAACAGGATGCTCAAATTTTGAAGAGAGACAAAGAGGAGGAAATATGAGGGTGCTCTTCCCAAGTTGCAACTTATCAGAGACTCATTGGAGACCTTGAAGTCTGAGTACATAGGCTTGATTGAAGATAGAGATCGTGCCGTTGAATCTGCAAAGAAGGCCTTCATTGTTTTCGAAGAAAGGAAGAATATGGTTGATGAGCTCACCTTGGAGCTTAAATCAACAAAGGACAATTTGAAAGAAACCCAGCTGGCTCTAAGAAAGGTTGAAGACCAGTTTGCAGATTTCAAACTTTTCAAGGAGCAAGAGGATGCACAAAGAGCTAAAAAAATCAATCAAGTGATTGGAGATTTTGACTATCTTCAAGAGGAGTTTGATCTTGAAAGCATTTCAAGAAAGTCAGAAGTTGCATGTGCAGATTTGGGGCAGCGAGACGTAAGGAATGGCTTCCAAGTCTTCGACAATCCCTTCTTTGAAGTGGGTGCTGAAGCAACTTATGACAATCCTCTCTTTGTTTTGAAAAAAGAGTCAAGTAGTGAAGAGACCAAGCATGAGGTCAAGCGTGAACTCCAATCTAAGGATGCCTTGATATCACTCATGACGATGTGCCACGTATGTTGAGTAGTAAAGAATGCTTAAGAGGAATTGAGGATGCAGTCTTCACTTTGGAAAAGGGACCAAAATATGGTGATTGCACTCTTGTCAATCCATTCCTTGGGTTGAGGGATGCTAGTCTGCTCTGGGAGTTGAATTTGAAGTCATCTTATGTTTCATGCTTCAGTGTTCCTGAAGTTTTCATGGTTTGGTTTCAAAGGTTCATCAGAGGGGATGCCAATTTTACAAGTATGCACTTGATTTTGACTAGCACTCAAAGATGTGCTATGTTTCCTTGCCGGAGTGTTGGAGATTATTTTCAGTTGGGTATTCAAGCTTGGGATTCTCAACAAGGGTTGATGGAGCATACAGTTTGTGGAAAGAAGAAATTATGGAGGGACAAGAATCAAATTTTCAGACTTTTTGGTGTCGTTCTTTTCTTTAGCAGCTTCTTGATGGTTCCATTTGTTCATCAACAAATGGATTGGAGAGAGATTTTGAGCATGGGTTGGAGAAATGAACGATTGGTTGCTCTTGAATGTGTTGCCCAGCTAAGACCAGGACAGATTTTGAGATTCGAGCTTGCTGGTTTGAGGCAGACCAGCCACTTTACATGTTGCGTTTCTCGCATTCAAGAGAGTTGGTTCATCACTCATGATCAAAGAGGTGGTAGTTCTCTCATGGAGATGAATCTAGTGTGTTTTCCAACCACCTTGGAGGTGTCACTTTGCAGCTCGATGGTCATCTCACATGCTCACGCTTGGGATTTGGAGTGGTGTTGTTGTTTTCCCTTGGGTAGGACTCGAGAATCAGATTGCACTGCGCTGATCCTAGTCTTGATCAGCAGTAATTATTTGTTCCTTCACACTTTTCCTACCCTCCAAATTCATCTTATGATGGTTGATGATGTAAACTTTGACAGTTTACTCTCAGTATTGATTCATGACAGCAGTAGCTCACATGCTTTGGTTCACCATTCGGAGACTCATGGGGTAGGAACTATGATTGTTTTCTGTAGTCTTCATGGTTGTGCAAGTATAATTCAGATAAGGCATGGTGGCTTTATGCGGAGACATAAGTATGAGTTTGTGGAGCTCTTGCAAAGGAATGCTTCCCTCCTTGCAAGAAGATGTGTAGAGGTCACACTTGCAGGCATGGTCCCGTTTGTTACCATGTGGAGGTATGGGGAGGAGTTCGATTTTGATTTGAATAGTCTATCTCTCCTATTGCTCAGAATGGTGATTGACAGTAGTATGGTTGATACTGTTAATTCGGGGGATCGTGGACATGAGATGTTGCATGATTTTGATTTCCTTCCTTTAAGATCTTTCAGTTTGAGAATCATAGATGGTAACACTTTGGAGTTACAAGGGGAGTTAGTGCAGCATTGGCATGATATTTTCATTGATGTGATCAGAGTGGTGCAGCATCGGCATGGTGGGTTTTTCCTGAGACGCATTTGGGAACCAGGGGTCATACTTGTTGCGTATGGATTAGTCTTCAAATTACTGGAGTTGTGGTGGTATTGCTTGAGGACAAGCAATTTTGGGAAGGGCGGACTGTAATGTCCCCTTCTCAAACCTGATCTTTCCAGTAACCATTGGCCTTTTCTTGGGAACCCGAAGGCTAGTCGGAAGATAAATTAGGGTTTCCTATTTTTGAGGAGGTCATTGCTCAGAGATGATGGATTCAATGGCAGATTCTTTCTGGGTTTTCAGAGAGCTTCGCAGGGGTATGTTCATCTCGGCATTCAGAGCATTTTCTAGGAATTTACTATTTTTAGTAAATTCTATTTTTGGCAGCTAACAGGTTGTCTCAGGCAGTTGACTTTCCCTTTCAGTTGACTCAAGTGGCGTATTCAGTTTCAGGCTTTAGAATGCAGTTTTGGAGAAATGAGATTATTTCACTTAAAAATAACATTATATTTTAAATGTTATTTTATGACCTTGGCCTAGTCGAATAACTTAATGTTATTTTAAAAGGTGGACTTGAAGGGTGGCGCCATCATTGAGGGTATATTAAATTTATGTTGAAATTTATCAAAGTCCAATCTAGGCTTTAAGGAGGGCGCATTTATTTAAGTGAAATATTTAATGAAATCAAAATTAATGATGCTTGGAAAAGGACGCCATTTTGTGGGATTAGGGTTTTGACTTTGGAAAAGGTGTTAGGGTTTCAAGGAAGGTCAACAGAAGCTTATAAAAGACAGCCTTGGGGTCTCATTTGGGCATCTTTGGTCTATGCTAATGTTATGCTGCCGAAATGGTTGCGGAATTGCTTCGAGGAATGAATGCCTCCTAGTCTGGGCTCGACTTCGTGCTTGAGAGACAGCACCTAGTGGAGAGGTTCGATTATTTGAGTGATTTTATAGTAATTTTTGCATTGTTGTAGAGTTATTGCTTGAAGTTCAGATTTTTGCATTTCATAACTTTTCTGGAGTTGCTGATTTGATACAGCAGATCCATGTTTTTACTCATATCTCAAAAAATACAAAAATGCTAGTTCTGGGTATTGCATCAATCTTTAAGTTTGTAAGGAGCGTTCATTTTCTCCAATTTATAGGTTTTAATGTTGTGAATTGAATTTTTAATGCCAAGTCGAATTCTTCAGCTGGGCCGTACCATTTAATGACATTGGGATTCGTGCATAATTCATGTGTGGGTTTTAGATCTGTTTTCAGTGTCTCATCTTAGGCGCCTACTTGGTTAAGGCTTAGTGCATTTAATCTCTAGTCAATCGGAGGTCATACGTGGAAGATATGAGCATTTAAGTCATTCATTACACTGCTGTTTATGCATTTAATGAGCAGATTTGTAACAGAAAACAGAAATCAGTATTTGATCCTTGAAAGCATTGTGGTTTTGATATCACTATCCAAGATAAGAGTGGTTCTCAATGATGTAATGCTGATCCTGTAATTTCATGAGAAATTGGCAGGCGAATGCTTCTTGTTTGTAAAACTGACAGTAGTACTGGCAGTCATTCTTTCTTGTTCAAATCTGGTTGTAACTTTCAATTTCAATTAAGTTATTGTAATAGTTATAGCTCCGCCCTATGGTAGCTACTCTCCCATCTTGGGTCAGCAAGCACATTCTGGGTGTCGAGTATTTCCAGTTCCAGCATTTAATTCAAGCATTTAATTTTGTAATCACTCCGTCATATGGTCGCCCCTCACTCCGCATTGGATTGGGTAGCACATACTTGACGTTGAGTTCTTTTCTGCATTTAGAATAGAAGACCCTCCTCGGTTCAAGTGCTCGGCCATCATCTAAGCATAATCGTGCTAGAGAGTTATAGCATAAGCGCTTATTTAGACCTTCCTCACCAAATGCTCTCATCATCTACGGTATTCGTTAGAGTTGCTTTCTTGCACGCTTTGGTTTTCTCCTC
>VDFB02195134.1:0-21877 GCA_007258455.2 Sequoia sempervirens | reverse complement strand
TCATCCCTCGGTGACATTTAGGTCAGTCCTATAGAGTCTCTGGCTATAATAAATCGACATCTCATCATGTATATCATCATTCAGAATCTACTAAGTCAGTCAAATGAATCCACGTGGTCTCTCAAGCAAGTATAACGAGGCAAGGCTAATCTATCGAGAAGCCCTCGAAAATTCCTAGGATAGGTCTTTAGGTTAGTCTCTCGGTCAAAATCTCAGAAAATCCCAAAAACATTGGAAAACTAAAAAATCAAAACATTTGTAAAACCTCGAAAAATTACCAAAAACAGCCTCAAAACATTGCAAATTTCCAAAAACATCCAAATATTTGAAAAAATCCATCTGCCTCATCTCGCTTGCACCCGCAATAAACACCATTCATAATAAACTGATCGTCATCCTCAACCTTTGGTGAAACAGTTGGAAACAAGTCTAGCAGGTTAAAAAGTAGAACTCAAAAGCATCAAGTCTTAAGTCTAGGACAGTGAGTAAACAAATTGGTCATCTCTTCATATTGGTAACACCATCATTTGAATTTGTCCCATATCAATCATCCCTCATAAACGAAATGACGTGCCGCCATCCACTAACATGTCCTAGGATGAATCCTTCCTACAATGGGCATTATCTTTTGGCAATAAGTTTCGCTTATCATCCTTAGAAAACACATCCTTTTCCGTTAGCGGTATTGAAGAGCATTAGTCTGTTTATTTACTTGGTCTTTATCTTTTGACTTATCTTATTTGCACTCATTCCAAGGACGTCTCGATGATATCCCAAAATAGAGGATTTAGAGAAATAGGAATGGGGCAACGATTATTATCTTTTGTTTGCTGTGCTTGTTGGACGTTCTTGTAAAATAACTTGGCGAATACTTGCTTTGTTAGATATGTATGGAGGAGGTTTCAGATACCTTGTTGACTATTGCATTGATTGGTTATACCTTTCCGTGTTTTGGTCGAGATGTTTGAGACTTCTAAAGTGCATCCTAGCAAGGTTTCCGTATGTCGGTGTGAACAAGAATACTCCTATCTGCTTGTTGAGTCAAAGTCCATCACACTAAGTACACGCCATCCCGGTCCTTCATACCTTGATGCATCGTACTTAGGCGTGTTATCAAAAATAAAGTAAGTGACCCTTTGAAAATCCCAATCCTTGATAAGCAAATCATCATCATCATCTCTAATAAAGTCTCACAATCATGGACTTGTGGGATCCTCTTGTCATCATCTCATTTCCGCACTAACATCATGCATCCGTATACATCCATCATGCATCCATCTTGCATCCATAAATCATCAAGATTTTGCATTTCATCTCACATGCATATCATCATCATAATATAGATCTCTTAGTCTAAGCATATCATAAATCATCCGTTGCATAATCACAGCATATCACATCATTCACATCATCAATCTCATCCATCTTACATCATATCATCATTTAAGTTGTTTAGGATAATATAGCTTTGTTATTTTAAGCATCTTAAAATCATCTCATTTGCATCGTCATCCATAACCATCCATTTTGAACCTCTTTATCGCGAGATCGACCCTCAAATCGAATCTTTTCGCTCGATCTCTCGAGGGGGCAATGTACCAGTGTACTTCTTTCCGCTGGGGCATCTGAAAAATCATGAAATTTTTTAATTTCGATTGCGGCAAGTTTATTCTTTGAACCAACGCAACAAGTACATTGCTTCAAAGAGGGGCAAAATGTAGACATGCAAATTTTACATTATGCATTCGATCAGGATCATTTATCAATTAAACTAGACATTTGCATTAGATCCATTCATCACCTTCATCCATTTAAATAATCTCATTGCCTAAGGTTATTTAAAATAAAAAAGCCATTTAAATCAAATCTTAAATCATTTTCCAAAGTCCAAAAAGTCAAATCAGTTAATCAGCATTAAATCAGCATAATCATCATTAAATTAATCTAATCCTAATCTAATATTAATCACATCCCACTTGCATTATCTAGACCTAGCCACTTGCACAATAAATCAATTTTATTGATTTATTAAAACCTCATTTTCTTTCAACATGACAAGTCAAACAGGGCATTTATTGCTCTTCTTTCTTGTCCCCCTCTCAAAATTTATTGCAAATTTGAATTCAAAATTTCCCCCTCTTGGGCACTCTTCCCAAATCTTGCACACACATTAACTAATCACATGATGACAAGTGTCCTCAATTCATTGGCTTGATTTTGATCCCACATTGGTCCCTCTTCAACATTCAACATTTTGAAAATCTTTAAATACAAGCATCATCCTCAAGCAAATCCTTCACAATCTTCACAATTTCATGCAAGGTTACTCTCTTCATTTGAGATTTGATCTTGTTCATCATCACTCCACCATCTCCATTTGCATTTGCACAATTTGAGCTTTGATCAAGGATTGGGAAAGGGTCACTAGCACATGTGACACCAATCCAACTATGGAATAGGTAACTTGTAATTGTTTTCATGATGCTTGTAGCTTGCTTTCATCTTTTTGTTGCATGTTTTAAACATTTTACAAGGTATTTCATAGAGGTATTTTGTTAAATTTGTGAAGTGCTAACCCCTATGTGAGTTTAGTTTTTGCAGATTTAAAGGGATGCCTACACTTTTCAGTGAGGGTTTGACAGAACCACTCAAAGGTTGGATTAAAGCCTTTGATCCACCAACACTGCAAGAGGCCATGAAAAAGGCAAGAAACATGGAGTGGGCTGCTCCTAAGGCAAAATTTCAGTCAAACTCCCCTTTTCAGAAAAGGGATAAAGAAAAAAGGCCTCAGCATAAAAATCATTTGAGACCTCAGAACAAGGAGTTCAAGAATCGCAATCCCCATGTCACCAGGTTGGATCAAGAAACCCTGAATGAACTCAGAAGAAAAGGGTTGTGTTTCCGGTGTCAGGAAAAATGGTCTCAAGACCATGTTTGTCCAAAAGGGGTTAGGTTCAATCAGATTGAGTACTATTCTGCGGGAGAAAGTAGTTCTGATTTTTCCGACCAGCAATCTGATTTTGAAGGAAGTGAGGAAGATAGAGCTCCAGAAGAGTCCGGAGATAAGAAGGAAAGTGGTGGAGTTTTAGCTCAACTTTCTAGTCTTCAAAGAAACGAATCATTCAAGGTGCGTGGGATGATCAAAGGGCAGCGAATCGTTGCTTTGATCGATACTGGAGCAACTCATAACTTCATTGATGAAGTTGTGGTAGCCAAGAAGGGGCTGCAAACAGAGGAGTTCGAAGGATTCAAGGTCATGGTTGCCGATGGGTTCCGAATTTCTTGCACCAAGAAAATATCTAACATGACCATGCATTTGGGCAACTACGAAGTCAAGGATGACTTCTATGTAGTTCACATTGGGGATATTGATGCCGTTCTAGGCATTCAATGGCTGCGATCTCTTGGAGAGATCTCTTTGAATCTGCAGACTATGGAGTTGAAGTTCCAATCGGATGGGAAGAAGATAGTTTTGAGAGGCATGTCCAATGGAGATCCTCGAGTAGTGTCATTCAAAAGAATGGCAAGGCTGATCCGTCACGATCAAGCTGAGTGGGTTGCCGATGTACCACGTATGTTGAGTAGTAAAGAATGCTTAAGGGGAATTGAGGATGCAGTCTTCACTTTGGAAAAGGGACCAAAATGTGGTGATTGCACTCTTGTCAACCCATTCCTTGGGTTGAGGGATGCTAGTCTGCTCTGGGAGTTGAATTTGAAGTCATCTTATGATTCATGCTTCAGTGTTCCTGAAGTTTTCATGGATAGGTTTCAAAGGTTCATCAGAGGGAATGCCAATTTTACAAGTATGCACTTGATTTTGATTAGCACTCAGAGGTGTGCTATGTTTCCTTGCCGGAGTGTTGGAGATTATTTTCAGTTGGGAATTCAAGCTTGGAATTCTCAACATAGGTTGATGGAGCATACAGTTGGTGGAAAGAAGAAATTATGGAGGAACAAGAATCAAATTTTCAGACTTTTTGGTGTCGTCTTTTTCATTAGCAGCTTCTTGGTGGTTCCATTTGTTCATCAACAAATGGATTGGAGAGAGATTTTGAGCATGGGCTGGAGAAATGAGCAATTGGTTGCTCTTGAATGTGTTTCCCGGCTAAGACCAGGACAGATTTTGAGACTCGAGCTTGCTGGTTTGAGGCAGACCAGCCACCCTACATGTTGCGTTTCTTGCATTCAGGAGAGTTGGTTCATCACTCCTGATCAAAGGGGTGGTAGTTTTCTCATGGAGATGGATCTAGAGTGTTTTCCAGCCACCTTGGAGGTGTCACCTTGCAGCTCGATGGTCATCTCACATGCTCACGTTTGGGATCTTGAGTGGTGTTGTTGTTTTCCTTTGGGTAGGACTCAAGAATCAGATTGCATTACGCTGATCCTAGCCTTGATCGACAGCGATTATTTGTTCCTTCACACTTTTCCTACTCTCCAAATTCATCTTATGATGGTTGATGGTGTAAACTTTGACAGTTTACTCTCAGTATTGATTCATGACAGCAGTAGCTCACATGCTTTGGTTCACCATTCGGAGACTCATGGTGTTGGAACTATGATTGTTTCCTGTAGTCTTCATGGTTGTGCCAGTATAATTCAGATGAGGCATGGTAGCTTTATGCGAAGACATGAGTATGAGTTTGATGAGCTCTTGCAAAGGAATGCTTCCTTCCTTGTAAGAAGATTTGTAGGGGTCACACTTGCAGTCATGGTCCCGTTTGTTACCATGTGGAGGTATGGGAAGGAGTTCGATTTTGTTTTGAATAGTCTATCTTTCCTATTGCTTAGAATGGTGATTGATAGTAGTATGGTTGATACTGTTAATTCGGGGGATCGTGGTCATGAGATGTGGCATGATTTTGATTTCCTTCCTTTAAGATCTTTCAGTTTGAGAATCATAGATGGTAACACTTTGGAGTTACAAGGGGAGTCAGTGCAGCATTGGCATGATATTTTCATTGATGTGATCAGAGTGGCGCAGCGGAAGCATGGTGGGTTTTTCCTGAGACGCATTTGGGAACCAGGGATCATACTTGATCATACTTGTTGCGTATGGATTAGTCTTCAAATTACTGGAGTTGTGGTGGTATTGCTTGAGGACAAGCAATTTTGGGAAGGGCGGATTGTAATGTCCCCTTCTCAAACCTGATTGTTCCAGTGACCGTTGGCCTTTTCGTTGGGAACCCGAAGGCTAGTCGGAAGGTTAAATTAGGGTTTCCTAATTTTGAGGAGGTCATTGCTCAGAGATGATGGATTCAATGGTGGTTTCTTTCTGGGTTTTCAGAGAGCTTCGCAGTGGTATGTTCATCTCAGCATTCAGAGCACTTTTTGGAATTTACTATTTTTAGTAAATTCTATTTTTGGCAGCTTTCTAGATGTGTTCAGCTCGGTTGACTCCCTGCTTCAGTTGGTCAGTTGTTTTGCTCAGTTTTGACTTCAGGGCCTTGTCAAAAGGATAAGTTAAGTCATTTAATTAAAAAAAAGTCACGTTTTAATTATTATAATTGAACGTTGACCCTTGGCTTAGACTTAATGACTTAATGTGTTTTTAAAAAGTGGTCTTTGAGGGTGGCGCCCTCATTGAAGAGATTATTTTAATTATTTCCTAAGTCAAAGCAAGGTTTGAAGGGCGTAATTATCAAAGTTGATATTCATTTAAAATATCATTTCTTAAGACTTGAAGAGAAAGTGCGCCCATCCTTGAGGAGATTGGGTTTTGACCTAAAAGCTGATTTTAGGGTTTTTGCGAAGTCAACTGAAGAATTATAAAGAGGAGTCTTGGTGCATCATTTCGGCATCTTTGGACGACTATACTGTTATGCTGCCGGATTGGCTCTGGGACTGCTTCGAGGAATGAAGGCCTCCTAGCTTGGGCATCACTTCGTGTTTGCAAGACAACATCTAGTGGTGATTCGATCATTTGTGAGTTAGCATTTGTATTTGTGCTTTGCATTTCGTTTGGTCTTGTTAAGTAAGTTTGCATTTTAGGGAGTTTTCTGTATTTGCTGTTTTAGCTACAGCAGATTGGAGTTTTTGTTTGTAATTCAAAAAATACAAAAATATTGTTTGTGGGTATTGTCTTATTCGAATTGTGTGGGATAAACGAACATATTCCTAGAGTCTTAGATTTTATTGTCAAGTCTTTGATTTTTAAAAGGAAATCGCCTTTTCACAGCAGGCCGTACTTTTCAGCATTTATTGGGAGTTGTGCATTAATTAATAGTTACATTTTAAGTTGGTTTTAAGTTGCTGGTTTGAGCGCCCTTATCATAGGAGTCATATGCATCCGTGTTTAAGCAATTTGAGTGAGTTAGAAGCGAATTGTGAGCATTTGAATACTTTCATAGACTGCTGGTTTTACGTGCAAAGTACAGATTTGAGAAAATCAGAAAAACAGAAATATCAATTCCTATCTTGATGATGATTTGATGTGGCTTCTTGAATTAAGCCAAGAGAGATCTTATTGTATTGCATTGATTAATATTTCCAGTTCTAACCTCTTGACAGGCGTCTGATATTAAATTGTAAACTGACCAGTAGTACTGGCAGTTATTCTTAAGGCTTGTTAATTTGAATTTGTAATGCTCAATTTCATTTGAAGTTTGTAATAGATAGATCTCCGCCCTATGGTCGCTACTTTCCCATCTTGGGTCAGCAAGCACATTCTGGGTGTCGAGCATTTCCAGTTTCAGCATTTATTTCAAGCATTTAATTCTGTAATCACTCCGTCATATGGTCGCCCCTCACTCCGCCTTGGATTGGGTAGCACATACTTGACGTTGAGTTCCTTTATGTACTTAGAGTAGAGATCCTCTGACCAATGCTCGCCATCATCGGCGCCATTCTGGTTAGAGTTGCTTACTTGCACGTTTTGGTTCATTCTCTAACCTTAACGGGTGCTCTGCTTGTAAATTGTAAATTGAAAAAACGAAAAAATTTGGCTCGGCATATTTCAACATCGAATCAGCGGTGGAAAACCCAGCTACATATAACCCACTTTTCACAATATTGTGCTAAGTCACCATGGAGGATAACCACCTTGTTCGTGATATTCTTCTCTTAAATGCTTCGAGGTTGAAAGAACCGAGGTTGGTGTCACGACCTCCCAAACAAACTGACTCGGAATAAAAGAATTCTTCAACTATTTAATAATGGCCTGCCTGGAAGCATTTTCTTTGCCAGCTTCAACATTTCCAGCTTTGGGTGCAGCCTTGCTTGTTCCGGCAACATCTCCTCTTCTACTTTCAGCCATCTGCAAAATAAAAACCAAGCATTAAAATTCTAACTTTAAAAATAAAAATTTCGTGAGATGGCTGGCAAGTGGAGTTGGCTGCAAATAAATAAAAACTTCAGCAGTAAAACTACAACTCCAAACCTCGAGAAATACAACTCCAAAATTAAATATCCGAGCTTTAGCAACTTGCAGCAATAATACTTCCAGCACTTCGAAAAATCAATCTCAGCACTTCCACTTCAGATTTTACTTCAGTACTTAGCACTCTCAACTTCAGCAACTCTCAATCTCAGCAACTTAGAAAAATAATCCAACTTAGAAATTTCTCACTCGCTCAACGATCAATTTCAGCCTCAGTACAATTTTCAACTTCGCAATTTTGTGAAGAAGAATGAAAAACTTCAGAGTTTTTATAACTGCAAGCAAGCGCCCAGTTTAGCAAATGCCATTAATTCATTTCCCCACTAAGAAATTTTCCAATTTTAGGAGAGAATATTCCCAATTATCATGCAGTCGTCATAGAAATTGGCTATTATTAGAGATTCTTTCCTCGTTTGAATTTAAAATTTTCCCTCCTCGACTGCCAGTTATTTCCAGTTGACTGAAGTAATTTCAAGAAATTTATTAAAATTCACTTCAATATTAAAAATCTCATCCTTTAAAATGGCGTATATTTTATTAAAATTTAATTTCAACGCCATTTAATTTTACTTGAGAAATTTTATTCATTTTGCCAACGCCTTAGAAAAATTTATACTTCGATCATGAGCTCCATTGTTTTAAAATTGCTAGGCAAAATTATTTTCCACAATAAAATTTCCCCATGATAAATATCTTTCGACTTCAAAAAATCTCATGTGTCCAAACTGAAGGGGAACGTTTAATTTTTTAAAACTTTGGAAAATGATTTTAATCAAACTTTGTTTGATTTCTCAAGCTTGGGCAAATTTAATATTATTTGCCTAGAGCAAATTTTATTTTATTTCCAACGTCTTAAATTATTTTTCACCTCACTCCTCAATTTAGAATCAAGGGGTCTCACTTTTAATCAACACTTAGGCATTTATAACATCATGAGTTTTTAATTCCAACGCCTTTTAAAACTTATCAATTCTTCCTCTTTCCAAGGCGCATTTATTATCATGAGACTTCAATTTCGACATTAAAACATTTCTCCAACTTCAAATCTCTAGGCGTATGTGGGAGGTTATTTTAAACACTTAGATGAAATTTTCAAACTTTAATAATGACCCCCTCTAGCCAAGCGCACTTGAGCCCTCAAGGTTTTAATTTCCAAAATCTAAACATTTCCTAACAAGGGCGTATCATGTGTTTTCAATTCCAACACCTTAGACTATTTCTCTCAACTCAACCTTCAAGGCTGGGCGCATTTGAGCCCTTAGGCTTTCAACTTTCATCAGCTTCAATCCTCATTGGGCGTACATGGAATAGCAAGCTTTGAATTCATACGCCTTAGAAATAATTCAGACTCCTCATCCAAGATCATGGCGCATATTGGGGTTTCAGCTTTTAACTTGCAATACTTTCAATTATCCAGCTTCAGCCATGGCACAATTGAGACCTTGTGCTTTCATTTTGAATACTTAGAAAATATTCCCTACACCTTCACAAGCTTAGGCGCATATGATGTGTGCTACTTCAACTTTAAATCACTTAGAAAAATTTCATCTCCCACCTCCTCTAGGCACATTTGGAGGGGTCTCCTTCCAACTTTCACATGCCTTAGAATATTCTTCAAGTCTTCTCACTAACCAAGGCGCAAATAGGAGGGGCTACTTCAAGTTTGTCAACACTTAGCAAAGTTTCAAGTGCCTTGTTCTTCTTAGGCGCAAATGAGGTGGTGGACTCTGAGTTGTCAACACTTAGTGAAATTTTAATCATCTTCTCCTCCAAAGTTCTTGGGCGCATATGAGTGTTGAAGTTTTGATTTTTAATGCCTTAGAAATTCTTATCACATTCCCCTTTGAGTTTAGGCGCATTTGGAAGGTCCTCTTTCAATTTTCCACGCCTTAGAAACATTTATACTTCGTTCTTCAAGTGGGGCGCATTTCCACCTCTCTACTTTCACTTTGAATACTTAGACGCTTTTCCAATCCAACTCTAGCTTGGGACGCATTGTAGACTTTGTGCTTTCATTTCGTTTGCCTTAGTCAAATTTCTTGCCTTCTCAACTTGCAAGGGCGCATTTAGGAGGTCCAACTTCCAATTTGCCATACATGTGTGTTCCTCCCTCTCACCCTCTAGTGTGTCCTTGTTTGTATCCTACCAACACATTTAAACTCAAGCAAACCTGTAATACAATATTTTGTTCGGCTGGCCTGGTGCCCTCACTTTCACTCGCCATGTTTCATCTATTTCAAACAAACAATGCTAACCTATTAATTTTCCTTCATACTGGAGCTATGGTATGGCTCTTGTCTTCTCGCCCAGGCGCACTCTCCACTTTTCCAAATATGCATTTTATCATTTGATTTTTGATGCACCTTGACATTCTTCCTCTGTGTTTTGAATAGTATCTCTTTAAATTCTCTTTGTAACTATTCAAAGTCCCTGTTGCTTTTGGTTTTCATAATTTTTAATCTTGAATTTTTTCATTTTAGCTCTCATTAATAAGTCTCAAATTTGAATAAATTGGCACTTTATTATACAAAGGAACTGATCAAAAGATGAAACTTGTATATTCAACTTTTTTCTATCAACCATCAAATCAAATGGAACTACCCATAGAGGAAAGAAAAAGAAAACCAAATAGCAAAATCAAATCAATTTTTTTTGTTGATGTTGATTCCCTATTGACCTGAGGTGCGCCTGCATCAGACATGCTGGGTAAGAAAAATTTTGAGCATAAGCTCACAAAGGTGGTGTTAGGTGATAAAATGACCCTTCAAGATTGCAACAATCTCCAGGGAACTCTGTCACTAAAACCCTGACGTCCTCCACCAAATAGCCTTACCTCCTCTGCAAAATAATCTTCCTCTTCTCTCAATGCCCTCCTCTGGCATGTATCTATAACAACTCCGCCCTTGCAACCTCCATGTTGGAATCATACCACGATCTCATGAAGATTCCACTTCGTCTACTATAAAATGTCACTTCCTCGACACTTTTGTCTGCACTTCCTGCTCTCAACTGTTAAAGACTCCGCACACCTGCAATGATACTTTTGAGCTATTCTCCTACTTCCATTCTATGCTTTCCAGCCTTCAACCACTTAGGACTCCACACATCTGCAACGATACTTTTGAGCTCCTCAATTGTGCTTCCACTATCCACATGTTTTGTCACAAGCTACCTCATGTTCTGCAATTTGCTTGTCCCGCCAAAACCTTTGCTCACTTTCCTCTGCACCTGTAGGTCTTGGTGCAAAACACCTCTCTCTCGGTGCTCTATCCACATGCTTAGAACCTTTTACTAATTTGCAATGGTATGATTCGACCCTTCTTATGAACACATCCTCTTTGTTCTTCGTACATTGTGCCTCCTTCATTTCCATTAGATATCACCCTCCTTTTATCTAGAGATTTCTTTCACACCACAATGTGTTCTAACTTTCAATGTTTATCTAAAATGCAGATTTCATCCTCTTACATTGATGTACCATCCAACTTCCATTCAGGCTATTTGTATCCATGCTCATTTTGTTTGGATACATGCCCTCCAAGATATTAAATCCACATACATTTTTTCATATTCATTTGTAATAATCTTTGCACTCAAAATTTTAATGCAACCTATCTGACGCATCTCCTCTAATGGATTTTGTCATTCAATTAAAAATAAAAACTTATTATTTTTTTCCTATATACATCCCTATTCACCCAGTCACGACCCTACTCCATCAGGCTATGCGACACCTTCTTTACTAATTCTTTTACCATGCAATTTTTTTGTATTCTCTTTGCTAATTCGCAACACCCCTCCATGGTCTTTTCCCCTCCACATGGTATACCCTATCATAGGCCTTTTGTGTTCAGCTTCAAAATTTAATTATGCATCCTTCATTAAGTGCCATCTTTTATGTTCAATTTCAAAATTTAATTCTGCATCCTTCATTAAGTGCCATCTTCTATTTGATGTTTCAATTCTAATCTGTCATAGATTCTTCTTCTTACCACAAAATTCTTCCTCTTTTCCCCTCTCTAAGTCCTATCGGCCTTTAAATACCTTTTAATGCATTTTAACTTCTTAAAATTTTCCTCTAATATGTGTGTTCCTCCCTCTCACCTTATGGTGTGTCCTTTGTATCTTGCCAACACATTTAAACTCAAGAAAACCTTGAATACAATGTTTTTATCGACTAGCCTAGTGCCCTCGCTTTCACTTGCCATGTTTCATTTGTTTCAAACAATCAATGCTAACCTATTAATCTGCCTTCATATTGGAGCTATGGAATGGGTCTTGTCTTCTCACCTAGGTGCACTCGTCACTTTTCCAAATCTGCATTTTATCACTTGATTTTTGATGCCCCTTGACGTTCTACCTACGTGTTTTGAATAGTGTCTCTTTATATTCTCTTTGTAACTATTCAAACTCCCTATTGCTTTTGGTTTTTGTAATTTTTAATCTTAACTTTTTCCATTTTAGCTCTCATTAAGAAGTCTTGAATTTGAAATAATTGGCACTTTATTATATAGAGAAAATGATCAGAAGATGAAACTTTTATATTCAACTTTTTGCTATCAACCATCAAATCAAATAGAATTGCCCATAGAGGAAAAAAAATGAAAACAAAGCGACAAAATCAAATCATTTTTTTTATTGATGTTGATAGCCTATTGACCTGGGATGCTTCTGCATCAAAAGTTCTCTTACCTTGTCAATATTAACAAGCTCTCTTGCAAATATGAGGTGAAATATGCTATAGTTAAATGAAAACCTAATATTTTCTTTCTTCAAGAAGTTAAACTTAATGGCTCATGACTCAGTTCTTCTATATCCAACATATGGAGAGATGCAATTTTTTCATACATCGCATAGAGAAGGATGTTTGGATACGGTGTTGTACACCATTTCATAATTTTATATATTATAATGTTGTAATTAAATAATTATTTAGTTGTAATGCACCTAGGTGGTGTGGTTAATCACACTAGGTAATTATTTGGGGACCACTTTATGTTGTATTGTAACATTATATTGTTATTTAATGTGTGGGAGACATGTGATAATAATTTAATATTAGAAAAATATTAATAAAGTGAAAACTTAGTACCCAATATTAAAAAAGGGATTAGTGGTTTTGTGTTCACATGGTTTTGTGGCATATGGTTAAGGTTAGTTGGGTGAGTGGGTTGTCATTATTGAGTCTTTTTGAGGAGTGCATATGTGAAGTATGGCATGAGATGTGTGGATTCATGCTTGGACACATGAGGATGCATTGATAGGCTTGATGCTTCAAAGGTATTCATTATAACTCTTGTATTGCTTTATTGCTAAATAATAGATGGAGTATGGATGCTTTTGGAGGCTGGGTTTTTCCCTTTTGACGGTTTTCCTAGGGTATATCTTGTGTTATCTTGTAGCTTGTCTATTTGATCTATGCACTATGGTTAAGTTTATGCATGTTTATCTCTCTTGGGGTTATGTAGAAAATGGATTAAGATTGCGATTCAATGCATTATTTCCTAAGAAATAGTATTAGAGTTTTCGTGGTTGATGGGAGGTGTGAGCTTCCATGTTTTTGGTTATAACCCTTGTTTGAGTAGATTTGTGCAAAGTTGAATCCATGGGCATGCATGTAATATTTGAGACATTACAAGATATGGAACACATGTTGCAGGTGTTTGTTTGCATATTTGGGCTTTTGGATTGTTAAGATTTGTTTGGTTTATTACATATATCTGAAGCTTTCAAAATATGGGTCAAAAGGGTTTCTTGGATTGAGTTTTCATATGAGGGCTTTGTATCAGAAATTTCATGGATGACCTCTTGAGACAAAATGGACCTCACCATTGGATCCAAGAGGCCCAAGACATGAAAATGATACAAAATTTGACATATTTTGGAGAAGTTAAAAAAAATTAAAAAATTAGCCCCTACCCAACCATACGGCCATCTAGGGTGTCTACAAAATTATATTTAAAAATTAAATTCCTATGCCTAAATATTTTTTTTGGAAATATTCAATTAAAATCTTATTGGAAATTTACTTTGAAAGGTTTTTAAAAATAATTTGAAAAGAAACAAAAATATATATATTATAGGCTTTGGGGGGATCCACAAACCCCCCCAACTCGTACCATGTGTCGGGCAATACTGCACTAACACCCTATTGGCAGCTGCTAGTTGTCGTCTGATTGGCAAGGTCGACAGGACCCAACCAAAGCCCTATGGCTTAAAATAAAATATTTTAACTGCCCTTTATAATTTTAAAACCATTAGTTTAAAATTATTTTAAAATAATAAAACAAATTTAATTTGTTCATCGTGTTCAAAAGTCAATTGAACTTCAAAGAATACCTAACTAGATTTTAAGGTGGTATCGGTTTTGGAGGTGTTCATTTTTTAAAAGTGAAAACTTAAATGAATTTAAATCATTTGTGAAATCCACTGTTCGGGCACCACCCACTAGCCACCGTCGTTAGTGGCTCAGCTCGGGTGCCACTAGCAAGCCCTTTTATAGCCAAATTGGACATTTTTTCAAACTTGCATAACTTTCGCCCACAAAGTCAGTTTTTTGACTTCTTATACTCATTGCAAAGGTGATTTCAAGAAATACATAGTGGTATAGGTTTGGTTTCCTGATTTTGTAGTTTTGATCAATTTTTAAGCTAGAAAGCTAGATGTTCTCCATTTCATAGTTTTGGTCATAACTTTTGCATACAAAATTGGATTTTCAATTTCGAATAGGCGTTGGAGAGCATGGACAATGTACTACAAAATGGATTATATTTTTTTATCAATTTGGGCTATAGGAAATGTATGGTACATGTTTGATCACTTGTAGGTGCTGAAATTCAAGGTGTGATTGTGTGAGCATTTAGACGAGTCAAGAGGAAAAACCTTGAGGGGGTACATGTTTTTATATAATATTTATGATGATATAAATCAATAGTAAAATAATGACTATGTGACTAATACTTTTAGTCACAACAACGTAAAATGACTAAATTCTACTAATTTTTTACAACTCATCTATAAATGAGTAAATAAATGACTAATTTGATCATTGAGTGAAAATTTATTTAATCACACAAATTAAAATTACTAAATAGTTAGTCATTTATTTAGCAAAACATTTAAGGAATCAAGAATCAATAGCCTGCCAAAATACTCTAATAAACATACTCTAGAACTTTCATCAAAATCTTATTTTTAGGTGTAGCCCACCAAAATGGAGTTTTAATTTTAATAAACATAGTCTAAAACCTTTGTCAAAACCTTATTTTCAGGTGTAGCCCACTAAAATGGAGAAGTGTTTCAGTAAAGAATGACAAAGAATGGTAAGCAGATGTGTGTAATAGGAGGCATAGGATTCGTTGTTGCTTGTCTCATTTCCTACTATGCTCAACAAGGGTTACATTGTTCACGCTACTGTTTGTAATCTAGGTATTTAATTGACATATATTTGCATAATCTCAAATTCCTTCAGATGCTTTTGAAGTATCAATGTATCCTATATAGGGTTTAGAATGTATCCTATATAGGGTTTAGAATGATTTCTTTTAATTTTAAAAAATAAATAAATGATGTATTTTCCTATGATTAGATAATGTGGAGATCTCCTAAATATGCCCCAACTCACTATCCTCTTCGGCACTGTATTCATTACTCCAGCTGCGAGGGTTTTGTATGTGACATCTTTAACATCTTCATGAAAGTGGATTTTAAATAGATCTCAGTGTTTTCTTTAATCTTTATCATGGTAACCCTTGAGTTCCATAATCCACCTTCAATCTCTTCTAAGAATCTTGTCGTAAGCTAGACTGCACAATATGCATATAAAGCAAGTCCTTCATACCTATGATTGTTCCAAACCACCACTGACTGCCTTGCTTAATTTATTGTCTCCATAAGCACAATAGCATGTTTTAAAATCATGGTTGCCAGTGATTGACCACTAAGGTCACTACTTTCATCAAGATACAATGAGATTTTTGTCTTCAAACTCAAGGCATTATGCAAGATAACATTGTGAATTTTTTGTTGTGTAGGGTTTGATTTTCTTGCACATTTACTACTTTGCTAACTGTCTTTAGGATTGGATATTGCACCCTCAGCTGCAATCTCAAACAACTCACTCATTGTCACTTGAAGATTATTTTCATGACCATCCTTTTATAAAATCAAACTATGCCCTATAGACTACCTACTTACTTACTACAGGGGACTCATTTTTTCATGGTATTGTGGGTCTTAAGATCCTTCAACCTTATTGTCACTACTTCACAATCCACAAGGTATTATTGCTATTCCCCTATCTTTGACAAGTCTCAAAAAACTGTTCAAACATGCAATCCACTACCTCCATTATACAATGGCAAAGAAGAAACATTGAACTTGTGATTGGCACTGTTACTTCATTTGGACAGTCATTCTCTAATTAAATTTTCCTTGTCTAACACTATCAATAGCATTTGAAAAACCTTTAAGGTCAACAAGGGGGTAAGGAAACTCACTGTTAAAATCTCCACTTTACTATGCAAGGTTTGAGCTTTATTATCTTGTCACTTCTCAACCTCTTTTTGACTGTCACACCTCAAGTGACTGTCATTCTTCTTACTATAGATTGCATTTACAAATGTCACTAAGCTACATAGTGTGTTGTTTATTGGCTACAATATTTAAATTGCAAGATTTTGTTATTGGCTACAATGTCTCAATCTTTCTAGTATTGCAACCTCACTAATCTGCTAGAGTTATGATTTATGTTTCTATGAAGGCCTAGGGTTTGTACCCTAGTCATGCTCTTACCAATGCTTTTGTTAGTATTAAAAAGCAACCTTAAATCTTGGGTCAGAAAATTAGCTGTCTTGATAGGGTGTGGTATGATCTTGGATTGTATCCTAGAGCGTGTGGGAAGCTTGTGTTTGATCATTAAGGTATGTAAACCTGATCAAGGAAATGCATCCTATATAACATGGGTCTTTCTTTAATACTTCCCATAATGGTTATTAGCAGATCACGTTATTATATTTTATGGTAAGCTAAGATTGCATTCAAGTATGTAACAAAATTAGTTTGTAGTTTAAGTTGTACACTTTTAAGTAACATTCATAAGGTTTAGAAAATCGTGATCACTCTCTAGAATGTCCCATTAAGCATGGGTTGTGCTTGAATGCACTACATAATTGATATAACACAACCACACTACATGCCCCATTTGCCTAAGTGACTTGAGTTTGATACATGTGTATTTGTTTTGGACAATTTATGGAATTTACATGTTGGAATTATGTGCCTCAAATTCATTAGTGGATCCCCAACTTGGTCGTCATTAAGTCAAATTACATCAAGTGAGAGTTTAGGCCTTTACCGCCATCTTGTGGCGTCTCATGGCGTGACTGGCAGATGAGAGATACTTACTGCTACGCCACAGAGGTGTTAGATTGATCTTGTGGTAGTGCAATGTTACCATTACCTCGTATTGCTTCCATGTTGACTAGTGTGGTATATGTAAAATCCCCATCTCAGGCACAATAATTTTTTTAAAACAATGCACAACTAACAACATAACCAACCAAACATATACCATCTAAAATAGGAGAGTTAATTTTAATAGCTCTTTATTCACCATGGTGGCATCAATTAATCATTTCCAATTATATGCTTGTATAAAAGGGTAGTAAGTTCCCAAGGTTAAGGTATTTCCTAGACCTACAACCTAAGGCTCAAGGGTTCGTGATGTCACTGCCAACGTATCCCCTCGTGGCAAATCAAAGGCTCCGTAGTTTTCCCCACAATGCCAGAGGGAGTTCAATCTCTCCTCTTGTATGAGATCTATTATCTCACCTTAACCCATGACCGTTAATTAAGCGTAAGTCATCACTTAGTTAATTATAATATAATAATATTAACTTTTCCATCAAGTGTTGGGTCTATACCAAACATTTCCTAGCATTAATGTACAAACATTCTCAATATTCACAAGGGGCATACCATACCATAATCCCAAAGATCATTCACAACATGTAAGTCATGTGCATACCTCCATATACACAAGCTGACTAGATCATACACATAACAAATGCAACAGTGACTGAAACATACACAATTCACAAGTACAATGGATTAGATCATATGTACATCACAAGTACAATAATGATTATCTCATATACATATCACATTTAAATTAGTGACTGGCTCCATCATATATTGCCAATACACAATGACAAGATCCAACATACATATCATACACAACGATGAGGTCCTACATAGATCACAAATACATAGGGACGAGGTCCAACATACATATCATACACAGTGATGAGCTCTTGCATACATCACAAATACATAGGGACGAGCTCCAACATACATATTATACACAGTGACGACCTCCTGCATATATCACAAATACATAGTGATGAGCTCCAACATACATCACATACATAGTGACACATCACAGTGACTGGCTAACACATGTCCATGATGCCTCCCAGATAGAAAGAATATCAGTGCATTGCGCACTACACCGTGGGTCCATCCTTTCCACTGGTATTTTGCACCATTGGACAATTGGGAAGAGGATTCAGTGCATCCCAAGAGCATTACACCATGGGTCCATCCTCAACACCACAGGCTAAGTATATAGTCTAACAACTGGGAGGGGATTTGGTGCATCCCATACTACACCGCGGGTCCATCCACCATCTCGAGGATTTCCCTAAGTACTGAACCTACCAAACCCGGTGGATTGGACGAATTCAATCGCCTATAGGCCACCGACTACAAGTCTATCCACCCAAGAAGAAGTAGCTCCCGACATATACCACCTTGTGACCTTAGTGGTATTGTTAGCTATCTTCTTCTCAATCTCGGGTAACACATGGCATTGGTCACTTCTGTGCATACCAATGATAGCCAGTGAACCCTATCAATATGCGATTAGCCCTGGATTACCGTTACCCACACGAATGGGTCCCTACCTGTGTAATTGCTATGACCGTATCATAACTAGGGTATCCTAATACCCTCACCTCCGTGAACCAGGTCAATGCTAACTAATCCCTAGCAGTATCCTGGACATCGGTAATTGGCACAGTCCAATGACTATCTGTCACTGCTCAAATATCCCAGAGGTTCACTCTTAGGCGGGTCATACATACATGAATCACAATCTCAATCCACAAATACACGGGCCTATACATAAGCACATGGATATGGAGTTGAATTACATAGACACATAAGAGATATATGGAACCAACATGAGATGGACTTTGCTAAACTTATACATATAATAAAATACCCATTATAAATTAGTTAAATCCCTTACTACATTTTGTTTAATAGAAACCTATTATGTATTAAATATCAGTTATTAAATTCCCTTAAATTGATCATACCCATTTGATACCCATTCAACCTCAACCAAAGCCTACTAAAGAGAGAAGGTCAAACCAATCAGGAACAACCCCGACATCTAGGAGTTATCCCCCCTAGACCCTCCCCCTACGGACTTGAGGTCATAGAGGCGTCCTTCACCCAAGGACCGCCAATGTTCCCGCTTCTGAATGGGTCAAAGTCACATGTAGTTTTTCTCACAAGGTCTCTCAAAGGACCTACACACAAGTTCCCCTTAACCCAAGGTTTCACTCTCCCTTAAGTATATTGAGGTATTGGATCAAACTCCACCCATTTCATTTATAATCTTGTTTGAACAACCCAACTCTTTTATATTTCCATCTCATTGACCTAGCTCAACTAGGCTTATTACTTAATACCTAATTACCTTGGTTCAAATAAACCTATAGGAAGACATTTTCATTCAAAACTCATCTAATATGTTCCATATTAAGATTCTTATACTCAAGGGGTCCTTATATATATATACATATATTTGTAATAATATAAGGGTTTTACCTCTATTCCCAAATATTATTCTAGAACCATATAACATGTCTTAGCTTTGCATTAAGCTGGGAGGATGAAATTGGATTAAAGGAATCATATTACACATATTGCCACTATAATAGGTTTTCTTAAATGGTCCACAATCACATACATCTTGATATCTTCTCATATCAATATGATTAACACCTTTAAATAGAATTATATAAAAAAATACAACCATCATTGCACCCTTTCCAAACTTATAATCATTACATCTTCTCTAGGGAATTGCCTTGACATAAAAGATCCCTTAAATACGATTTTAAGTAGAGATTAAATTTACAGACGAGCAAGATATAAGCACAATATATTGGCATTCAATGCATTCTATAGCATCTAAATAGATGTTAAATAGACATAACTATAATAGTTGTATATTTGAAACATTATGAATTAACACCATTTGTGATGTTCATGGTATTTCTAAATAAAACCAAAATATAACTAATTACACTCTTACTCAAATAGGGTTTTATTTGAATTCAAAGCAAGATATCCTCAACCTCAAAATTACAATTAAAATAATCTCATACTTGTCATTTCATAATTTATCTCAACCCCAACCATTTTCTAATAAGAATCCTTTATTCTCCACTCCAAATTACTTTACAACCTAGTATATCTCATACAATTAAAACCCAGGGTGAAACATAATCGCACATAACACCCATCCCTTCTTTTTCTATATACTCTAAAACATACAGATATGCATCGACTAATAGCATGATGAAACATCAATAAACCTATGATATCCTAATTAAATGCATTAAGAAATGTCCCACAGACAAATTTTATTAGAAGTAATTTTTAGCCATTAACTTTCTATCTACCTCTTTTCCCTACATCCTCATCTTTGACTGGCTTTTTACCTAGCTGTGTGAAGCTCCCAAACAAAGGTACTTAACTCCTGCTCGTCTCTATCCTCTAATTTGCTAGTCCGGAATTTCAAAAAATAACTTCTCCTACACTTGTCTCCTCTTTATGCATGGATCTGGTTGACATACAAGCTCCTCACAAAATTTATATTTTCTCCAAGTTCCTAAAGCCCCTTAACAAGTCCATTTAGTAGGCATGGAGGACATTAACCAGAGCAGGGTAGATTTTTCTTTAACCATAGCAATTTCTAGAATGTTTCTAAAGCCTTTTCAGTGGATCTATTCTTTCCATATCTTGCAATCTTTGCATTCCGTGAGACCATGTTTCCTCTAGCGATTTCATCCAACTGAGATGTGACTTTTCTCTACTTTCTCCTACACCTTCCACTCACCCTTCGACTTCTTCTGTCTTCTCCAAAATATCACACAAATACCCTACTTTGCCTTCCTCCTCTAGGTGGTTTCTCCTCTTCTCTCTTCATAGCCCTCTATCCTCTCTTCTTCCCTCCCCCTTTATTTTGGTCCTAATAATGCCTATGTATCGACCTCCATTTGTAACTATAACTTTTCTTCCTTATCTCTCCCTTATTCATACCTTTGACCAGCCATGCCATTTTATCTATATTCGTCTCTCGATACTATTCCCTTTCAGTACAATTTCTTTGCTCCATTCCTTCAATTGAACTTGAATGATAAATTATGGGGGTTGTCAAGATTTGAATTGTCTAAATGCCTCTTGTTTATGACCTAACACTTGGGAAACATGAAGAACTGGGTGCCATGCCTTATGGCCATTCCCACCATACTCGAGCCCATACCTATTTAATTCAAACCATCTATTGCCGTGAGAGGGGGTGGATGGATCCATAAATAACATGATTTTCTTTGTTGGGTCCCCAAAAATATCATGGCCTCCAGAAATTTTTCTTTGTTTCTTACTAGGCCCACGTGAAAGGGGTCCTTCTAACCAGGATGTGACATCCTTCCCCCTTGGGATAAGTCATCCCTACTTATTAGAAGGGTTTATTAGTTAATTTCTTTAAAATTTTAGATTACTAGTTAAGTTAATTTCTTTGGAACCCCTTATCCTTGTCTCTCAGATGGTTCCCTTTTCCTTAATTTCACCAATTTAGAATGATTTTTTACAGGATTCAAGAGGGTCCATACCCTAAATATACCCTGAAGTAAGCATTTTTTTTCTTAATCTAATCCTCCATTTTGAATTTGGGGGTTGAGACTTCTTAAAAGGCATCTATATTGTGCCATTGGGGACACACATTTACCAATTAACCTTAGTAAGATATCAAGGTATCATGCATCAATTGCCACTTTTGATAATCAAATATACCACCTATTTAAAATTACCCTTAAATGTGCCAAGTGCCAAGTCTAAATCATAATGTATATCATACAATCTCTCATTGGGGTCGCCTGGCCCCAAGTAGGTCACTCACTAAGTGAGTTAACAACACATATCACAATGTGCCAGCATTAGTTAAATTTCAATTTAAGCAAGTTTATTTAATCATTAAGAGTACTATACAAGTCTATATGTTCTATGCATGCTATTAGTCATAGGGATTCATAGTGTGCCAATTATAATGTAATCTCATTTCCAACTCAACATATTTCTTTACAAAAGTCATGCATATGAGTTAATGCATAATAATCTCCACCAACCTATTATTCCTCTCATACA
>VDFB02195133.1:0-35664 GCA_007258455.2 Sequoia sempervirens | reverse complement strand
AAAACTCCTACTATGAAATATTATAGAGTGTTTGGAAGAAAATGTTATATCAGGAGGGATGAAGAAAACTTAGGAAATATCAATGCAAGGTCAGATGAATAAATTTTCCTTAGATATTCTACAAAGAGAAAGGAATATAGGTGTTACAACAAAAGGCTAAAGAATATAGTTGAAAGTGTAATTGTCAAAGTGGATGAAAAATCACACCAGAGCTCAGTTTTGATAGAAGGATATGAATCTAATGAAACCCATTGTAGAGAAGAAGAAAAAGAAAAGGATATGCTATTGCAAGGGGAAGAAGCTCTAGAAGGAATCCTACAACTCCAAAGTATGTTCATAAAATTCATTACGAGGATCAAATAATTGGAGACAAAAGTAGAGGTGTGTTGACAAGAAGAAAAGTTGCTATGATAGAGGAATGGGTAAAATTTTGTTCACTTTCTAAAGTAGAACCTAAAATAGTTACTGAAGCTTACAAGGATGAAAATTGGATCAAATTTATGGAAGAAGAGTTGAAGCGAATTGAGGAAAATTAGACATGGGAATTGGTCCCAAGACTAGCAAACAGCAATGTTATTGGAACTAAATGGGTTCTTAGGAACAAATTGAATGAGAATGGAGAAGTTATCAAAAACAAGGCTAGACTTGTGTGTAAAGGCTACTCACAAGTGGAAGGAATAGATTTTGAAGATACTTTTGCTAGATAGTAGTAAGAATGGAGGCTATTAGGATGTTTTTGGCTTTTATAGCACATAAAGACTTCAAAGTATATTAGATGGATGTAAATTATACATTTTTGAATGGTGAGTTAGAAGAAAAGGTATACATTGAACAACTAGAAGGTTTCTAGTTATTAGAAGATCCTAACATGGTCTGCAAGTTGAAAAAGGCATTATATTGGCTCAAATAGGCTCCTAGAGCTTGGTATGAAAGATTAGACAAGTACTTATTGTAGCAAGGATTAAAAAAGGGTACTATAGTTAGCAAAATTTATTTCAAAGTTGAGAGAGATCAAATTTTGATTATGGTTGTGTATGTTGATGACATAATCTTTGGAGGAAATGAGGTAATGTGTAAAACGTTTGCAGAGGAGAAGCAAAATGAGTTTGAAATGCCAATGTTTGAGGAGATGCTTTCTTCCTTGGGATACAAATCAATCAATCCAAAAAAGGTATATTAATTAAACAATCAAAATATGTTAAGGAAATGCTACATAAGTTTTGAATGAAGGACTCTTAACCAGTACATATTCCCATGGTTACTAGTTGTAAATTGAGAAAAAATGATGAATATCCTAAGATAGATTAGACCAAGTATAGATCCATGATTGGTGGATTACTATATCTAACTGCAACTAGACTAGATATCATGAATGCAATATGTCTTGTGGCAATATTTCAAGAAGATCCTAGAGAATCACATGTAGCAATAGTCAAAAGGATATTCAAATATTTGAAGAGAACTTTGGACTATAGTCTATGGTATTCTATTGATACTAACCTCTCCTTGAATTATTATATAGATCTAGATTGAGTAGGTTGTGTGGATGACAAAAGAAGTACAAGTGGAGGTGCTTTCTTCCTTGGAAATGGACTAGTTTCTTTGTTGAGTAAGAAGCAAGATTTAGTGTCCTTATCAATTGCAAAGGAAGAATATATTATTGTAGCATCTTGTTGCACACAATTGTTGTGGATGAAGAAAACATTGAAAGATATCATAGTATCATATATGGTGAACCTATCTCTTTCTTGTGTGATAATACAAACTTGCTATCAAAATTTCAAAAAATATGATAATACATTCAAGAACAAAACATATCTATATCTGGTATCACTTTCTAAGAGAGAAAGTTGTTGACAATAAAGTATGTGCCTATAAAGGATCAAATAGTAGACATTTTCACAAAGGCTCTTCCAAGAGATACATTTGAGTATCTCAAAAACAAGCTAGGGGTTATTGCCTCTCCTTCCAACTAGATGCATAAGATGGTGCAACTATCCAAGGGTGCAATTCAAGATGAATTCTTTGTCATGGAATGGTGAAGGCTACCTCTCAAGGGGAGTAGGTAGTGGTGCCTTTGGTTGTTGCAGTTAGGGGGAGCATATCTTGTGCCTAAAAGTGAGAGAGGGAAGTGAAGTGTGTAGGTTTTTCCCTTTTCCATTGATGTCAAAGGGGGAGAGTGAAGTTTGAAAAACACAAGAAAATAATTGTAAGAAAGGTGGAGAGAGAAAGATGTCCAAGTGAGGGGGAGAGTCACTTGAATGTTGGAGATACATAGTTTCTTTTATTGTTGATGGGTTTTTGGAAGGTGTTTCTATCAATAACAAAGGGGGAGATTGTTGCACTATGTTGTCATTAGTGTTGTCAATGATTTAAACCTCTAGTGTGGTTAAGATGAGAAGGTCTTTGTGGTGTTGAGTAGGTGTTGCAAATGTAATAGGATCACTTGGTTTCCAAGTGCTTTTGAGAAAATTTGTATAAAGAGTGTATAAGGTGACATGGATGTGTTATGTGTTGTGATTTGTATTTCTTCATTCTTAAAGTTGTGCTTTTATGGTTCATATGTAATGATTAGAAGCCTTTGAAGGTGTTCTATCTAGAGTTTCAGAATTTGGATTGTACAATAGTAGAAGATACATTTGACAATGTGTTGGAGTGTTTTTGGTTTGTGAAGAGGGATATCTGGGAGAAATAGGATTGCTCCACATTTCTCCGCACTGAAGTTTCTTATCTTGCAGATTTGGGAATGTGCTAATGATGTTTGTATCTGTCTTCCCTTTGATGGTTTGGTATTCAACTGTTCTGGAAGCTTGGTTCATGAATTGTATCTCAGTGGTAGTTTGACTGGTTGCATAGGATGATAACATTTTAGTTTCATGTGTTTATGCTAGTGATTTTTGAATATTATGTTAGTGTTGGAATATTCTAGGATTTTTTGTAATGTTGCTATGTGGTCCACAAGATGTTTCTGGACCTAGTAAAGTGTGAATTTGGTTTCTTGACAACATTAATGTTGGTTTGGCTAACTTGGCGTCTTAGCGCTATTTGTAAATATGTTTTGTGTATTGTGGAAGCCTGGTGGAGTTTGCCAGTGTAGAATTGGTTCTTGGTTAACCCTTTGTGTGGTTCACCTTTACTTCTTTCACCGTAGAAGTGTTTTGTTTTGACCTATTTGGTGGTTGCACGTTTGAGGTGCATACATTTCATTGAAGTCAACTTGTAGAAGGTTATTCATGGTTGGAATAGATATATATGCAATGTCAATTGTTGGAGAGGTGTGTGATGTAAGATGTGGTGCGAAATAATGTATATGCAATCAAGTGTTGTGATCTAAGGGCAAGCATGAATGCCTAAGACTACCAAAAGCAATGAGTAGAAGGTGTCGACATTTCAATGTGATTGAAGTTGTTGGAGGCAGTGAGCTGAAGGTTGTTGATGGTTGTTGTGGATTCTCTTGTTGCCCTGAGGTAGTGAACCTCCTTGTAATAGTCTCTTTCTATTCTCTTGTATTCTAGAAGAAGTGATCTTCCTAGGCAGTGAGCCCTTGGAAATGAGCCTTTCCTTCTTTTGGATAGTGAGTCATTTGGGCAGTGATCCCTTCTAGTAATGAGCCTTTTGTAATCAAATTTTATATTCATATAGTGAGCTAATCCTCACCATGGTTTTTTCCTTATTGGTTTTCCACATAAAATCTAGTGTTCTATTGTGTATGGTTGTTGATGTGTTGATATTTTATTTGTTTACATTCATGTTGATGTTTAATAAGGGTTTAAAGATTAATATGGGTTTGAAGGTTTTAATGCACAACTGGTTCACCCCCCTCCCCTCTCAGTTCTCCTGTGTGCCTAACAAATTTAATTCAGCTCCAACATTCCTTTATCAACCATCCATGGGATATACAAAAATAGGGAGAGGAATCACTTCCCTTGCTAATTCCTACACTTTAAAGGGAATTTGATTGGCTTGTTGTGAGAACATGGAAAAATTAAAAATAGCCAAATCCTAATCACCTAAAATCTTCTCCATCATAGTAGGATCAATATCATCAAAATTCTCTAAAATATCAAATGTATTATAAGAAGGCCAATTTATTAAATCTTGTTTTAATAGATCACTTTCTTCCCTTTATTATGAGAGTTGACAAAAATAAAATCACTTGAGTTAGGCCTTTCTAAAGAAACTAGATCTTTCCCCTTTGAATTAGTTTTAACCTTAGGGACCTTAGGCAAGGATTGAAGGATATCTAAGAGCTTCTTTGAAGATTATTCTCTAAAGAAACACATAAACCTGACAAACACAATGATGAAAAGAAAGCACCTCATAATCTATTTGTTAAATTCAATGCATAGCTCACAATCTAATTTCTATAAAATCATACAAAAGATTAATAATTACATTACTTACTATGTCCATAAACCATTTTTAATAAAAAACAAATCATTAATTCTTCCTGAGTGTATATATATATGAACAAGCGCTTTATATTGCTGGTATATAATTCAACATTCTAAGAAACAAAATTTATCTTTAATTAATTTAACGTTGTAATTGACTGTATTTCTTCTTTATGCCTCTGCAATCTTCTTGCGCTAGTGCATTTAATTATTTGTAATAAATGACAATTTATATCCAGGTTACAAGGTGGATTCACTCCTTAATCAACTGCATTTGGTTATTCTTAAATTTTTGAAGGATGGTAAGAGAATTTACTTTACAGAAGTTGCAGGGAAAAAAATTCAGATGAGATATTTAGAAAGACTAAGGTGGTCCGCGGACAAAGATGCGAGTTGGCAGTGGGCTCGACAATTTGTTAAGCTCGGAAGACCGTGCAGATAATATGGTTGTTGGGTGTCCGATTTCTGACGACTTAATTATTAGATCCGAATGCGAGGCAAATCTTGGAAGCTACCGACAAGTGCCATGCTTTTCCGGTCACTTCTTCCCTCTAATCACATTCCTCGACCGGGACTACCTAGATTCCCTCTGTCAAATCATATATTTGGAGTAGGGTTTTGCTGTTGGTCGGCAGGTGCACATTGCAGATGAGATCAAATCGCCATTGTTCAATTATTCGCAAATGCACTAAATTTTGCCTGGCCTTCTTCCAATTTGTTGTTCAGGATTATCTCCTTCTTTGAATATTTGCTTTTGCGCCCTCTTGAAAAAGAAGATGAATGCTTTTCCTTCTATGTTTTCCACAGTTGTTTCCAGTAACGATGTGCAGAGCGGTGAGCACAACTTTTCGATGCCTCAATTCTGTCTCAGCGATGGTAAAATTGGGTTCGATTTGACGCAGCGGTCTGCTTTCGCCAAATTTAGAGATGATGGAAAGCAGTGGAAAAGACGAGAAGGCGTGGATAAGAAATTGCTTCACAAAGTGATAGAAAAAGAGAGGAGGATACAAATGAAATCCCGCTATTCTGATCTGAGATCTTTAATACCACCAGAAAATTTTAAGGTATGCAATACTAACCCATCTCTCTCTTTTTGTTTAATATCAAATCACTTTCTTTTTTATCTCTCTTTTAGATGATATATCTTCCAAGCTATCTGGAATTCTCAGTACTAGTATCCCTTCAAAGATGCATTCGTTGTAAGAAGTTTAGGGATAAATATCCAAAAATCTATGGCATGCAGCTTTTTCATGGTTTCTTTATATTGATAAAAGAAGATTAATCAATGCCTTAGATAATTACATAACAAACTGCCGTGTCCTTCAAGTATTCTGTCTACGTATCCTTTCAGATTTTAACTCATTACCTAAGCTGTTAACTACGCAAATCAATTTAGAAGATAATGTAGAATAATCTCGTGGATTCTTGCTTCCGAATTAATAGTTGTCTTGATGAACTGAGCTTGGAAAATACAGTTGTTTGAGCAGTAATGTTAACAATAGAATTCTACTTACAATAGTGTCTAATGTCTCTACAAAAGGCTTGAAGTCCAATTTTGAACATTTTAGGAGTTTTGATATGATATATTTTTATCGAGGTGAAATTTAGTTTCAGTGCCCATTATAGAAAAAAATACCCAGATGAGTATGTGATGGGAGATTACTGGATTGTGGTGCAGGGCAGGACTTCTATTACTGATCAGCTATCTGTGGCCACCGACTATATCCGTCATCTGGAGGAGAAGGTGAGGGAGCTTGCCAAGAAAAGAGACAAGGTGAAGATGAATGAAAGGCAACATTGTTACAAAGAGGACAATAGTACATCATTCCTGGAGTGTAAGGCGTTTCCTCAACTGAATGTAAATCATGTGGGTTCACTTGTACTAGTCACAACAACTACTTTGAGAGGGCAAATGGCCCTCTCAAGGATTCTGCTTGCACTTGAAGAAGAAGGCCTTCATATAATTTCTGCCTCTTCTTTCACCCCTGATGAGAAAGTTTTCCACAGTCTTCACTGTAAGGTGGTGTTTTCACAGGGACTCACACTTTGAAGCATTCGGTCTCCAATTTCATTCACATAACCAAATATAATTTGGCAATAAATTGTGAATGTTTATTTGTTGATTTGTGTTGCAGGTGTTTGATAAGCAAAGGTTCACCAGCGGGGCCAAACTTGAGCAGAGACTTCGACAGTTGATGGAGCCAAAAAGCATTGGAGATGTGTAGAAAGCTAGAAGCGATCTATACTTAAATGCCTGGTACTGCATTTCATAGTAATACTGCTTTTAAGTTTTAATTTTTTTTTGGTTAAAAGGTAGTCCGAATATCTAAATTACCTAAGACACACTTACACTGAAGCAATATTCAACAAAAATGTCAAAATTTAATAGAAAACTTGTATAGAGTGATGCCCATAAATATAGCTGCACTGCAATGAAACACTAATATAATCCTACAAGTTCTATGCAACGCATACTCTAAAAACAATTTGATTATCTATCTCCTCTAACTGCATCTTCCTTCAAATTTCTGATATTGATTACATCTACTTTTTCTTTAACTATCAGGTTGGCTCTGCATATGATGTTCAAGAGTTGTTACAGAATGTGAAATAATTACTTCTCCATACATATATCCTCACTGATATACGCTGAAATTAATCTGTGTTGAAATGTAATAATGAAATTTACTCCTGTCGAGTGTTCGAACCCTTTGTGATCAGAAACAGCAACCCTGTCACTTTCGACAGTCCCATGTGTTGAAAGTTAAGGTGAGTAGCTTGAAGTGAAGATTTGATGTATCTAATGTCTAGTGCTGCTTAAGATCTGGTGTGAGCTTGAGTGAGACCACCTTTAATGCATTTAATTTATTCTGGTTCACTAGAACTATAGGAACAGTATCTGTGAAGGTAGACTAATGATCCTGTTAGAGTGTTTGCATATCTTTGGCCATTCTTAATCATCAAACTGTTACATCAATAAAAGATAATTGTTTGTCAGTTATATTTATTTATCAATCATTTTTATCAATGAATGAGATGGAAGATTAATGTTGACATCTTTGATGCTTAAATAGAAGGCGTTACTGCTGACCATCAAAATTGAATTAATCGTATGGTTGGAGATAAATTTACAGATCCCATCTCTGTTAGTCAACCTTAAGATATTAATACTCTTTCGTTTAAATTCTACAAAATGTTTAACATAAATGTCTAGGAAAACACACAAAACTATGTAATATTGGAGGCGACATGCTGATGGGAATGGGCATTAGAAACCTGGCAGGAGACTGCACTGATCTCTGTGTTGATCGTAATGATGGGCCCCTAGTCAATAATGGGGGTTTGGGCAGGCTATGCTTGCTTATCTGTTATCTTTAATTTTGTATAATATCAATAATTTTTTTGCTTTTCCTACTAACTTCTCAATTTCGATTTTATATCAGCTGATTCTATGTTGGATGACTTTCTTTTTGCTTTCTAATTTCGATTGTCAGAGAGTTAATTCTATATCTGTTAATTAACTGTAAGTTTATTTAATGCAGGGAAGATGGAGTATTTTTGTTAGCATGAATGCTACAAAGAAAATTATATTTTTTCTTTTCTTTTTATTTGTTTGATAATTTATGTGTAGGATGACAAATTCTAATTATAATAGATGGTATGATTTTTTTACAGTTTGTGTAGATCAGATACAATTATGTTAGTTTTTCAATTGATATTTTGGATCATATGTACTGAGTCACTATTAGGAAGAGGAGAGTGAAAGAATAGATTGTAGAAAAAACCTTAAAAGGATCTGGGAGAATTGGATAACAAGGGTCATTACATGAGGAAGTGGGATATAAAGATGGAGAAAGAAAATGAAAAATTCAAGTAAAAATTATATGAATAATATGCAAAAATAAAAGAAAAAGAAAACATAATAGCTAGAGTATAATCAAGAGAAAAAAATATGTGTAATTGAATATCTATGTAAAAACTATCTTCCCTAATCAAAACTTGGGCGTGCTCAAGAAAAATGTGGTGTTTGGTATAGTGAGAGTTTTCTACTAGATCTAATTTAGAGAGATGGTTATGCCTAATATCACCACAATACTCTTTAATCTTAGTGCTAATGAATTAGGCCATTTCTCCAATTTATGGCATCCCACATGAGAAAATGATCTTTAAAATATTGAGAGGAGCATGTTTGGCATGGGATCTTTGGTAGAGGATATGAGCTTTCTAGTAGTGGAGAAGGGTATAAAAGTACAAAAGATGCCCTTTTTCTATAGGATTTTGATCAACTTATTAGAAAGACCTTCTAAATAGGAGAGGGAAACTAAACAAGAAGCAACATGAGCAATAGGCTTAGGCTTAGGCTTTGGATGAACAAGATTCTTAGCAAGGGTAAAAGCTCTATAGATTCACTTAGTCACCAGAACCTTGGGTTTGTTGCTCACATGACCTTATTTTGGTTTCTCTTGATAATTTTTTGTGGTTTATTTCTCTTATATTTATCCTTAGCCTCTTCATATTTATTTCCACTTTCATTCTCATGGCCATACATATTCATTCTTGTAGATTTATTCTTCCATTCTTCATATCATATAGTTTTACAAATGTTTTCTCTTTCTCACTTAGTCAGGTTTATTTTGTATTTGTATCTATTTTTTCATTAGATTATTTAGCTGCTCTATTTCACTCACCCTTACATAATTTATTTTCTATTTCCCATTCCTTTTCTCCATTTCTTCTTTTAAGACTATTTGCATTCACATATATACATATGGTGATATATGTAAGTAGTCATCCAATTTCATTTTCTCACACACACACACACACACACACACACACACACACACACACACACACACACACACACACACACACATATATATGGGTTGATGCAAGAAATTGGATCCACGAAACGTTCAAATAGTGGAAGTGTTTTTTTTTATTTTCAAAAGTTGTCACAATTGGACTAAAAATTTGGAGCACATACACATTGAATCTTAAAAAAAAAAATAGTAATATGAAATTTAGTATTTTGAGTGAAGCTTTCAAATACGTAATTTATTCTAATACCTAGATTACACAAATTAATTTTTAATAGGCATATATAAAAACCACTTTTTAAAAGTCACCCTTTCTTTTTACCATACCATACATGTATACAAACACCATAATTTGACCTATACAAAAGTATTTTTTCTAATTCCATTTGGGGAAGGATTTGTAACAAAATGAAGATTGATGAGGATATTTTTTATAATTTTTTTTAAATATATTTTTTTATTAATTTTTATTGGTCGTAATTGTTTTTGAAAACCAGTGTGTACACACACACCATAATTTGACTAAACTAATCAATTTTTGTTTTTTTTCATTGTTTAGAATTTTTTTTGAAAACTAATGTCATATAATTTTTTTTACAAAAAAAATAATAGATTAAAAGTTATTAAAAATCCAAAAAGACCTGATATTTCAAGTTTATGAACTAGTTTGCTTAGAAATTAATTAAAAATAGAAACATAATCCAACAATAAAAAATTAAATATTTGAAAACTAGACATCATGATCTATAATGGGTTTTAATTTCATAAATGAATTCTGAAAAAAATCCCATCAACTTTATTGTTAAAATTAGACATTTCTCTTGACATTTTCTTAGATTTTTAGTTGTTGGTCAAAGGCTAAGGGTTGGGTTATCAAACCTTTCCCAAGCTTAAAACCCAAACAAAAAGTGGTTTGGGATTTCAATTAATTTTAGAATGGGTACCCACTTTAAAATGGTTACCCATTCTATTTTTAGAATGGGTGCCCATTTTAAAGTGGGAACTTGTTCTATTTTTAGAATGAGTACTCATTTAGGAAGGAGATCTCAATCTAAGGCTTGAGATCTAATTTCTAAACGGTTAGCTCATCCTTTTGACATCATTTTTTGACCGAAACTTCCCCTCTTCATGGACCCAACTTCTTGCACTTACCCATATACACATATACATATACATATGTATACATATACACATACATATACATATGCATTTTTTTATATTGTTTTATGTATCTTATTGGGTTCACATTTTGATCCATTTTCAATAATTCTTCCTTCTCTCATTTATATGTACACATTCATTTTTATACATTTGTTACTTCCATCTATTGGTCATTCATGCTTGTGTTTAAACACACACAAATATATGTATACATATATACATATACTTACTTACATACAGTGTTACACACAAATATGCAAATTTAATTACATATACACATATATACATATATATGAATTATTGTTCTTGCTCCCATGCATGTGCCTTTGTATAAATATATTTAAATTTACATGTCTATCTTCATTTCTTTCATTTTTTGTCTCATGCTCTTAATTTTATTATTTTTATGTACATTTATCCACTTAAATAGTTAAATAATTTTGTATATATTTTTACACATAAATGTGGAAATACATAAATATTTTTTTTATAATTATATATACTTTTTCCCTAGATCTATGCACATTTTGCATGTACTTATTTTTCCATTGTGTATATAATTATTATACTTGTCTACATGTGTTTACTCTAGTGGCATATCCATTCATCTACAAAATGTGTTATTTTCTCTTTTTAGTTTTTGCTTTGATTTATATTTTTTCTCACTTTTTCTTCATATCCTTATTGTCTTTTTATCATCCTATTTGAGTATTCCACCATATTCAATCTTATTCCTTTTCCAATATGCACCTATTCTTTCCTCTATTTGATTTTAACTTTTTTTTTTAATATTTTCATGTAGTTTTGCTTAGTTAGATTGTTCTTATACCCTTTTTCCTATATTTTTAGAATTCCTTTTCTTATTTATTATTGTGTATTCTATGTATTTTTTATATAACCTCTTCATTTATTTATAAAATATGATATAATACATTCACACATACCTTCACATTGGTTTCACTATTTTTCTATTTATATTTTATATTCATTCTTGTATATATGCATCCTCTTTGTACCCTCATTTTGCTGCATTTTGATTGCTTCCTCTTAGTTTCATACATATAGGCTTATATCTATTTCATTTTCTTTCATTCTCTACTTACATTTTTTCATATTCATTTGTCTCATTAATTTTCACTATATACATATTAAGTATATATATATATATATCTAGTTTGATAAAAACATTTATGTATATAGATTCGCATGCATATACACCCTTGCATTCTTATTCATTAATTTTATAAAATTATATTTACATAAGTGGCTTCCTAGATCATTCATTCTTTTGTGTATAATTTCTTAATTTATACTTCTAGTTAGATCTATACATTTACATACACTCTTTTCTCATCTTCTTATATGATCCTTTTGTTCCTTGTACTTTTCTCTTTATTTCTTTGTTCATTTTTTTCAATAACTTTTTTCTCTCTTCCTTATCTTTTTACGCTTCTCTATTTGTGTATATACTCTTACATGATCCTATTCTTCCTTATTCATAAACCTATATACATATGTTTTTTGACAAGAACATGCTTATACTAAGAGGGGTGGTGAAATGACATAAGAAATTTCTTTATTTCTCAAACTAACATCCACGATAATGTCAATTGCATAATATCATTTGAACATAAGATGTAACAATTATCCAACACAAGAAGAACACATGATTTATGTGGAAACCCTTATGGGAAAAACCATTTCAAAATATTGTTTTCTATATAGATCTCTTTTACAATCTTTGTAGGCACCAACCTATAGGAGACACCAATCCCCTATTATAATTTGTGAGCACCAACCCACTAGAGACACTAATATCAACTTGTAGAATTTATAGGCACAAACCGACTAGAGACACAAACCCCCACTTGTAGAATTTGTAGGAACCAATCCACTAGAGACACCAATCCCCACTTGTAGAATTTGTAGGAACTGGCCCAATGAAGACATTAATCCCAACAATTGAGCACTAAATCCACAAGAGACACCAATTTCTTTGATATGAGGCACCAACCTCATCAATATGGGGCACCAACCTCTCAAATATGAGGCATGAAACTCTTCAGTAGAATCTTATTTTCTTGAGGATAAATCTTCTCTACAAATAACCTTTAATGATCTCCAAATATATTCTCCCCAAAATATTCATACAAAAATCTAAATATATTCTATTTCTTAAAAATATTTATACACAAATCTACATATATTCTTCTTAAATCTTCTTGTTCTTGAAAGATATATCTTTGTGTCTCGTACACTTCCCTTCTTCACAAATCTGCTTTTATGTGTAAGGTAGGGGCCAACCACACCAAGGATCCAAATCATGGAAAGTCAAGAGTGGAGGGATGCCCTATCTTACCTGAAGCTAATAGGTGTTTAAGACAAGGATAGAGAATGAAGAGCATTCTCAAGTGCTTATGTAACTCTATAGATCCAAAAACCTAAATGAGGCTAGATGAACTAGTTTATGGAATCTGAACAACACCTTAGATAGCTCTTTGTCTGAGGATGATAGAGTGAGTTAAGGATGATAGTGCAGTGCACTGGGATCTCATTGGTGCAAAGTGTGGGAAATGAGCAAACCTACTAGCATCCTACCTGAAATTTTTTAATGAAATAAACAAAACTATAAAGCACGAGAAATAACTATAATGATAAAGAAGGTAGATGAAAGTAAGGGTGACAAAAATCAACTCATTGACACTATAATTCATCACCGAGCTCCACGAAAACATTCACCTACCTACAACTAAGAGAGTGAAAAATTTTCGGTTGTATCTAGGGTTTACCTCAATCAAATCCCCACTTTGGTGTTTCCACCTCCACAAATAGTTAGGAGAGCCACAAATTAGAAAATGTGATAAAGGAAAGAAGAATATCAAACACTGCAAAAGATACAATGCTACTCTATCAAACCACAACAAGAAAGGAAAGTGAAGCAAGACCACCTCCACCCAAAGGAACTCAAGGCTAATGAAGGGAGAATGCAAGACAACAAGCTTGGAAAATTTGACATGGCCATATCAGTGACAAAGGGAGGTCTTGGAAGACTCCAAACTTGTAGCTTCTATGGTAGTGCAACACGTACGAAATGAAGTTGGAGTAACAAGTTGTTGTAATGCTCAATGGAGTTGTATGAGAGTGCTCAAGAGATCACATGAATGGCAAGAAATTGTGAAGAAGCTGAAGTGAAGTTGAAAGATAGGCATTTAAAGTGGAATAAGGAGGGAAATAGTCATTTTTAGACTGACTGGTCAACATAGAGGTGTTATGATTCATGCCCAATGGAGAATGTAACGTACTTGTGGACACCAGAGGTAGGAATTTTTAGGGATGGTAGTGTATCACATAGACATCTGCATGTCACGCTCGTGTCCTCAAAAAATATTCCCCCACTGACACACAGGAAAAATGCCAATTGGATTGAAGGCAGGTGAGTGATGTGGAATTTTGCATTTGGGTTTTATTTTCTCAGGTGGAGGGATGCAAAAGGGGAATTTACACAAATGGTGAAAATTCGCTCCTATATATTTTACCCCCACTTTAGCGAGCACAAGTGTCAATGAGTGTTCGGTAAGGTAGATCAAAGAGTTTAAAGATGTATACCTGAATTGTCGAGGAAGAAAACTATAATTTGGAAAGCTCAAAAGTGTAGGGTAGACAAATATCTCCATAGGTACTCTCTCTTGAGGAGGTTCGAACAAAGGACTCCATAGCTCCTCTGAACTATGAAGTTGATCAAATTACACCAAAGGCTTGTAGACCAATGATAGACAAATCCCATAGGATACAATCTCTTAACAAGCCCTTAGACCTGCAAAGAAGGTGCCCCCTAGGTACTCTCTCCTAAAGGAAGCCCAGTGTGAGGGGACTCTGTAGATTTAGACTAGAAAGTAGCTTCACAAGTGCCCCTGCAAAGCAACATGTTAATCCATAGATAAAACATGTTAGAAATAAAAAAGAAGTCATGTAGGCAAACAAGTAGACAATTACACAAATATTCAAAACATTGAAGAGCTTTCAAAGGGGTCCCCTAGGAACCCTTCAAAAGAAAAGGGGTCCACTTAAGGGACATGTTGTTTGAAAGTGAGAGAGTGTTCTTGACAAATCAATTCATCATCAAGGAATCCTTTCGAAAGATGTTCATTTCATCAAGGAATTCAAAAAGAAGCAAATGCTCCCTTATGAGGGGAAGGTTGAGGCTTCTCCCACAGGAAAAGCTACTCTCTCCTTGAAGGATTTTTTTTAAGTTCTCTCTTTGTGAACCCATGATGAAGGAAACACATTCCCTAGGGGTCCTTGCAAAGAATGCAATTTTTTAAAAAAGTTTGTAAAGATTTTTGAGAAAAGATTAGCTAGTTATTGAATGCGTTTTTTGAAAATCAAAGTTAACATGATAGACACCACTTAGGATGGTGTGCATTGAACGCAGAGGTATGTGACATCCTAAGGAGAGAAAATCAAGAATTGAATAAGTGATGTTGTGGCCTATGGGACATAGCAAGATGTCACCTTGGTGATGTTGTCCTACACACAAGGGAAAACACATGAACACCACAACATCAAAAAACAAGAATAAAAGATAAGAAAGAAAGAATATAAAGGAAAGAAATAATCGTCACGAATAAGGGACACAAGGGTGATCTAATATTTTGAGGTCAAAGATGCTCATAAATATGTATAAGTATAATAATAGTATATTTAATGAATTTTCAACAACCCCCTACTATACCAGACCATATGAAGAATGCACAAGAAGAAAAAGTAAAAATAAAAAATTAGGTCAACATGGAAGGGAATCCTAAATGCCCCCAACACTTTTCATCATTCCCAATTTTCCAAAAATAAATCAACATAATAGAGGAAGTTTTATGACACATGATCACTCTTGTATTCAATTACCTATGGGGGTGAAAAGGATCATCCAAGAACACATAACGCAAGCACGAGGGAACATAAACACACACACACACACTCTACACTACAAATAAAGAAGAGGTGCCTCCCTAAAACTCATCAACCAAGAGGTCATCAACCTCCCAATCTAGATCATTATATAGGGAAGGTGGGCGAGCCTGCAAAAGCATAATGTCAAGGGAGGAACCCTCCAACCCTCCCACAATAAGAGCCAAGGAAGAAGACCTCGTAATGTCTTCTTCGCTCGGTTATTGTGGAGCAAAGGTTAGTGACTTCACAAAGATCATTGACAGGGTCGAGACCTCATCCAAAGAGTTAAACATGCACTTCATAGTAGTGCCATGTGTTACCACAATGGATGGGGTAGGCAACATTTGCCCGAGATTCACTACTAGGCTCACTAAGTGACTTGAGAGTAGTGACAAACTCAAGGGATGCCAGAACTTCCTTCATCACTAAGACAACACAGGCTAATGTAGAACCACCCTCTAAAGAAGGTAGACTCCTCTTTCGCCCCCCATTGTTGGAAGGTCCAACCTCCATCTTCCGCTTCATTGGAGGATGAGAGTTCCCCATAGAAAGGTCGAAGGCATGGAGGATGAGGGAAAAATCATGGCAGAAACTGTCGATGTGTTTGACATTTCCACAAGCTTTGAGAATGGTGGAATGTCTAGAAGGGACATCAAGAGAGGGGGCTCAGTCGATGGAGCAATAAACACCTACAACTTTTTAGTTTTAAGGGTATTTACACTCATAGTAGTAGCCAAAACCATCATTGAGGCTTATTGAATTGAAGTAGAGGGGATGGGAGAGAAATATGCCACAACAGGGCTTGAAACAAGGGTGGTTGACTCCCCTTCCTTCCTCTATAATGCTGCCTATTTAGTTGCTAGATCCTTTCGTTGATGCTTGCACTCATGCACAAGGCAATTCCTGTGACTCTGGGAGCTGAGACAGAACAAAAGGCTCCTACTCAGCCATTAGAGTGTCCATCATAGCTATTTCCAATGAGGGGAGAGAATCTTGGATGGGAGCAAGACGAAGAGACTAAGAGAAGGTTGAAGCAAAAATAGGGGTAGTTAGCTCTAACACCTCGGTGGCAACTATCTTCCCATACACTACCTTGGGAAAAGGAGTGGTAGGAGGTTGCAGAGGCTAAGACATGGAGGACTCTCCATTGGGAGCCTTCCCCTTACCATACTGAATGGGCCAAGGCACCATGGGTAGGACTAGAAGTTCAAACACTAAACGCTTGGCCTTTTGCCAAGTGGGCACCATAGGATTCTCTATCAATCACTTAGGAGTGGAATCTAATGACACTAAAACAAGGTGAGAGGAAGCGATAGGATGGGTAGTGGAAGAGGAGGAAGAGGAACCTCAAGAGCACTCCTCTTCTTCCCTTCTTCGGGCCATGGTAGCATCACTGTCAGCTTTCAAGCAGGTACTATGCGAGATAGTATAGGGAGATAGACCTGTATCTTACTTTAGGTGTTAAGCATCCCTTCATGTACTTCTAATAGGTCTAGTACAAGAGGTCTATCCTCGATGGAAGTGGACCAATGGGTGCAGGCCAAAAGTGATCCAAGGAATAGCTACCACACACAACCGATGGTTTATAGCTAGTGTCATGGATTACATGCATTGAATCCTCATGGATGAATTTCTAACATTTTTGCACTACCAATGGAATTACATTCATAGTGACTAACTAGGGGATACCTAGTTTTACCTTGAAGAGTTTGAACCCCTAGATTATGTCAAATAGAAAGTTTAATGATTTAGGTCCAATAAGGACTAATAGTGTGATGCAACCAAGGGGAGGTATGGAAATTTCATTGTGTATGGATGGTACTCTTAGATGTGTCATACCCATCTTTGTGTAGGAAATTGATCAACATAATCTCCTCAGTAATGAAATTCACCTAACACGTTAGGTCAAAAAGAACACATGTCATAGTTTTTATGTTGATTAATGCTGGGATATATATAGGAGATGGCTCTCTATTATAACCCATCGAAAAGTCCTATGAGGTAAAGGTTATGCTAGGAGAACTACTTGTAGGTTGTGCAAATGGGATAGCCAGGTGCAAAAAGGGAGCCATCGTGTACACATGATGAGACTTTCACAAAACCCCCAAAAGTTTTGTGATTGGATAGTGACCCAACTAAGGCTTCATTCCATATAATGCCTATAGAACCTTCCAACTACATCACTAGGGGTCATAGGGTGGGTTGTGTTGATGTGTTTTTTATGCACTTCTCAACACAGGTAATGCATAGGTGCATCACCTCTCTTGAAAGATAATCTTTCACAATCAGATTACAGAACACTATCCCAAGGTCTCTAATGTTAGGTCTTAATAGTGCTTGTAATACCTTAGTTGATTCATGTGATTTTGATGGAATCACAAGGCAGACTTACGAATGAGTTACAAAGCGTGAGAAGTTGGGTCTAAAAATGGAGTTCTTAGGATGTAGAAATTGTTGCTCAGTTGTTGTAGGTTCAAAACAACAGTCTAGAACTCATAATTCAACTTCATATTTGGCTTTACAATGTGCAATGAACCTTAGCTTAGGTTACTTATTAAGAAAAAGGAAAAAGGGCAGGGAAGATAGGAAGTTCCTAGACCTAAAACTATGAATGAATAGTGATCATGGAGACTGCTATAGTAGAAAAACTCCCTAAACTAGGTTTTGCTTGGCCAAGAGGATCCTACAGTTACACAAAACTAGTGCAATCTTCTAAGGACTGTAGATTTTTATATTACATACACACATCATGAACATGTAATTGAACTAAGTTGCAGCAATGAAGTAAGGAAGCTAAGCCTTACAAAGTGATTCATCATCAACAAACCACAAAAAAAATGAGCTGGAAATTCATCAAATATAGTTACAACAAACACCATCATCACTTCCAATCAAGAAAATGACAACTAAACTAATAGGGAAGTAGAACCATGCATGCATAATGAAGAAACACAAGAGAAACATCCATAAATCATGCAATGTAGCTCTCTATTGTTGTAAAATTCCTTTACACCAACAATTTACAAATGATGGGGGGACTCCTATTTATAGTTTTCCAAAGCCCAAATGAATGGATAGGATTGAATTACATTGTGTGGCTTAGATTTGATTGCACTAGGGCTTCACCTACCCCTCATTATATAGCAATTAAAAATGCATTCCTTGTCTTTTCTCTATTTTATCTTGTAGTGGTCAATCACTATAGCAATTTTGTCTTCTAGCTGATTGCTCTTTTGTTGTAGTTGAAACTGTTCAAGAGTTTCCTTCTTGTTTGATGTGTTTGCAACATCCCTTAATAAATCAAGTACACCTTGTTTGCATCGTTGTTAAATGGATCAGATGATTTGATGAGACAACTCCTGATAGATCGTGATCATTTGTTTGGAGTGAGGAAACAAACACTCCCTCCCACCACCTTCAAGGACACCCTTTATAGATTTTCTAAGTTGACTCCATTGACACAAGCCCGATTCTAATGCCAGCCCTGTTGATGGGTGCTAGGGGAAGGTGCAAGCATAAATGAGTGGTGAAAGGAGCAATATTCCTTTTCCTTGTTCATATTTCTCAGTAGGCCTCCTCGATGGACCCGCAATAGGTTTCTTGAATCCTACATACATGAAGTGTTGTAAGTGCTTTCATACACAAGTCAAGGAAAACATTAGTCAAATCCTACAAACTCCTTTTTAGATCAATCAATGCATCATAAAAAGATCATAATATTCATATTTGGAGCTCATTTGGACCACAAACATAAATGAGGATTCAGGGGTGTGGGCCCCACACGGTAGACGAACACGAGCAATGGAAGACAAATGGACAGTGGGTGATGGACAATAGGTGGACAGATAATGGGTGGAGAGATGGTAGACAACCAACAAACAACCAATGGATGGATGATGAATGATAGGCAGAGGGATGACAAATGAATGGTGGACAACGAGCAGAGGGACGATGACGAAAAGGGAAGTTCCCAAATGTACAACAATGGAGGGACGACGGCCTGAAAGGGAAGTTCCCATGGATGAAAACATAGGGATGTTAGCCCGAAAGGGAAATTCCTAAATGGACGGCAACAAAAGGATGATGACCCAAAAGGGAAGTTCCCAAATGACCACGAAGGGATGACGACCCGAAAGGAAAGTTCCCAAATGGCCACAAAGGGATGGCAGCCCTAAAGGGAAGTTCCCAAACAACCATGGAGGGATGGTGGCCTGAAAAGAAAGTTCCCTAATGGCTAGAGAGGGATAGTGGCCCGAAAGGAAAGTTCCCAAATGGCCATGGAGGGACAAAAACTAGAAAGGAAAGTTCCCAAATGGCCATGGAGGGATGGCAACCCAAAAGGGAAGTTCCTAAATGGCCATGGAGGGATGGAAGCCCAAAAGGGAAGTTACCAAATGGCCATGGGGGGACAACAACCTAAAAGGAAAGTTCTGAAATAGCCATGGAGGTACGGTGACCCGAAAGGAAATTTCCCAAACAACCATGGAAGGACGACGACCCGAAAGGAAAGTTTCGCAACTTCACAAAACTTAGTAAATTTGAGATTTTTCAATTTTAGTGCATGGGAAAAGGGGTGGAAAAAGTGCCATGACATATTTCCTTAAGATTTGACTCAATTTGAAAAATGCAAAAAATTTGAAGGGGGAAGCTAGAGGGTCGCCACCCTTTTAAAAGAACAATGAGCACATGGTGACCCACAGATGGCGGCCCAAAAGGAAAGTTCTGAAATGAACATGGAGGGATGGCCGCCTAGAAGGAAAGTTCCCAAAGGGCCATAGAGGGATGGCGGCCCGAAAGGAAAGTTCCCAAACGGCCATGGAGGGACGACAACCTGAAAGGAAAGTTCCACAATGCTTAAACACATGGAAAATTTGATGCAAACCCCTTTAGGCATGTGAAGACATTCATTTGATGGTCCCTAGATGATGAAAACTTGAATTTTTCTCCCATTCTAGAAATGTAGAGATTTGGAAGGGGGAAGCCAGAGGGTCACTACCCTTTTAAAACAACAATGAGCACACGACAACCTACACACAGTGGCCTGAAAGGAAAGTTCTAGAATGGCCAGAGAGAGATGATAGCATGAAAGGAAAGTTCCCAAATGGCCATGGAGGGATGGCAGCCTGAAAGGAAAGTTTCGATGGCGACAGAGGGATGGCGGTTCGAAAGGAAAATTTTGATGGTCGTAGAGGGACGACTGCAAGAGAGGAAATTTCTGCAACTTCCTAAAACTTAACGAAACCTTGGCATTTCACTAAGGAATCACAAAAAAATCCCAAATCCATAGGAAACTTATCCCCAAAGTCAAAAAATAAGGAAAAAGTGAATCAAGTTGATCAAGGACCAAGTCAGCAGGAACAAGGAAAAGAGTAGAAAAAGGGGGGACTTTGTTTCTCCTCAGATTTGAATGCCCCAAATAAAATGAGGGGTCAGGAGCAATGTTTATAGGCCAATTTCCATCAATGGCATGCATTGATTTCTTGGTACGACAAGTGAGATGCAGGAACCCACACTCATTTGGATGCTTGGTCAAGGCTCAGATGGAGAAACTAAGTGCATATCCCACCATGTGGGCAGAAGTTGGGCATCAGTCGCTACTCAGTGGTGAAACATGAGAAGCGACCCACATGAGGTGACCCACAATTATGAGTCTGCAAGTCTTGGAGGACATAAGGGCAACGGGAGGAGGGAAACCCATAGGGGCATTTTTGTGAAAGAAAAATTCCTAGTGTTAAAATAAAGTAGGCGAATCTAGTCAAGGGTAATTTGATCATTTGAAGGCACATGACCAATTTAGGCTTGGAAATAGTGGTGCACAAAGAAAAATGGGAGTGAAAATGACCCCTCAAGAGCAAAAGGAGGGAGTCCCTGCCTTCAGTGGGGTGTGTGTCCAAAACATTTACAATAGATGGTGACTTGCTAGGGAAATGCTCCAAAGCATTTCAGTGACAAACTGGAATCACGAAAAGAGAATCTCTGGTTCTAACCTTCATGTCAGGGAAATCAAACTAGATGCTCAACCTGAGGATCAAAACCACTGGTCAACCCAACCTTCAATATGTTGAAAATCCAAGTGTGTGCAGTTGTGTTAATTCCCATCCTTAAGTCATTGCAAGAACCTAAGCTCTGTTAAGTTAAGCTACATACTCTATTCTAACTCCAAAAGCATCTGGGACATTGCCTCACTAATAGTTAGGCATCCATAGCCCGATGAGGTTGTCACTATGATTTTCCCGAACATTTCTCTACTATCGGCAAGGAATCCATAGCCCCAGTAGAGTTGCTCAGATCTTCCTGAAAGGTTGAATTTCTTCTTTCTTTTGATTTTCAATGTTTTTCTTTTCTTTCTTTTCTTTCTTTTTTTTACTTTTTTCTTTTCAATTCCTTTCATTTCAACCTGCAAGCAATGAAGCTCACATTCAAGGATGAGAATCACGGTGGCACTAAAATAGAATTTTATATTTTTCACTTAACTAGACTTCATAAAAGGCCCTATAGTGACCTCTGAATTCTTAAATTATGTGAGAGATATAAGATTCTATAATACATCAGAATTGGACCAAGCAATAACTTATCCTATTTGAATCAAATGTCCATATCACTTGACACTAATAGAAGACCTTCACCATCCACTCTAAAAACCTGATCAAAGTTTAACAAAGAAATACATAGAACAACCCCAGGAAATAAGTATGGTTGTTGTACGCACAGATGTGCCTAGCTAAAAGAAGAGGGGCCCTAATCAAAGCAACAACAAAGCAAAAGAAAAAAGAAAAGAAAATGGAAGCAAATGAATAACAAACACCTAAACTAACCGAAGTAGGACAACGAAAGAAAACAACAAAGAAACTACTCTAAAGCAAGAAACCTACAATAAACCAACTAACCTAAGGAAAGCAGGAAAGTGTGGTATTTACAGGAAACCTACACTACTCAAAACGGGTTATGTACAAAGATATTTACAAACCATTATGTTCAGGAAAGGAAAACTAACACTCATTCCCATTGGATTTTGTAATGCATGCACAAGTAATAGGAAAATCATTATAGTTCTAAGCCATGTAGATTTATATTTATACTTAGAAAAAAGAAGCTCAACATTGTAGCATTCAAATTTAATCACATAATCCTAAAAAATTAGCAGTTGAGGAGGTTCATCAAACCTATGGTTGATCCATAATCAAATTTTCCTTCCCTCATTCCCATAATCAAAATGATAAATGAAACTATGAAAATTAATAGGGGAAAGGAAGGATATAACCTGGATGTCACCACATGGAGGTGGTAGTGTTAGATAGTTGAGAACGAGCACTACATCGTTGGTTGTCGTGTTGGCATGGAGGGACTAGATGGTGCAACATTTCTAATCCTTGGCATGGATAGGGTTAGGAGGACGAGGTTGAAAGCACCTCTTCTAGGCTACCAATGGGACCCACAACCCCTATTGATAGTTCTTCAAAAATAAATACTTCTTTGCATTGATCATCTGTAAACTTGTTACCCACTTTATTGTTTTCCTTAGATGGCAATATGTATTTCCTAGGTTTTGACCTTATTTTTATCATGTTCAATGTTATGGGATGATGACATGCATGAATATTTCCTATTGCAGCTCCCTGAATGTGAAAGAGGATCAACAATGACCAAGGTGGGAGGACCACTAGTTAAATCTTGTAGTTGACCAAGCATGTCATATTTGTTGGAAACCAACGGAACACCTCTGCCTTTATCTTCTTATTTTTGCATTTCATGCATCCCACCAGGATGTTCAAACATTTCTTCTTGGTCACTATTGTTGTAAATGGAGAAGGAACCCATCTTCCATTCTAGAGGGTCCAATGCCTCACCACCTAGGAGTTTTGATAGTATATCCTCATCACTGACTGCTTCTGCAATGTGCTCTTCCTCGGTGTCACTATACCTTTGTGGGACAATTCCAAGCAACAATAAGTCTACAAGGGACACTAGTCCATCAAGTGGATCAATATATGATGAGCGATCCACCTCTATAAGTCCTCCATAGAGCCTATCATCCCTCGCATACAAATTTTCTTCAAGAGAGAAAGGTTCTTGATGTCCTATGGACAACATTTTGGTCTGATCCACTTCATCATTTGGAAGCTCAAGATTGTTTTGTTGTCCTTCTTCTATTACTATACCAACACCTTCTTGAGGACCGCCTTTAGTTGAGTTGTAACTTGATTTAGGTTCTTGTATTTCTCATTCAATCTTGAAAGCAACTGTAGGAGGCGGTGCACTTGGCGGCCCCATTTGTTCTTTGACTTGTTCAATGGCCTTTTGGCATAGTTTGCATGTGAACTCTGAGTGTGATGAATCATGGAGCCTACACCAATTTGGGAGTAACAACACCTCCAAATCAACTTGATATCTTAGTTCAAACCAATCCCTTTCTAATCTCAAGATGAGCTGGTTGTATCTTTCCACTATTGGGTCCTCATCATCACTTGAGAAGTCGGATAGTGGACAGCTGCAGCATATGATTGTTCCCACTCACCCAAATCTTCATTTTCAGATGCTTGTTCACTCTCATTCATGAAGGAGAGTTCTTCTAATCTAAATTCACTTATGCATTCATGATCATTTTTTGTTGTCCCAAGGCTTTCAACCTCTTCCTCCTTTTGATTTTCAACATCTTCATGAGCTACCTCAACATGCGCTGCTACAAACTTTGTTGATTCATCGTCAACTACCAATGGATCCTCTTTTGGAGTGGAGGATTTCTTTTTATCGATGGAGGGAAAGCCTTCTGAATTAGTTACAATCAAATTTTCATCAAGGCACTTTTCTGTCCCAAGACTTCTAGCCTCTTCCTCTTGGTTTTTAGTTTCTATGTCTACTATCCTGGCACCAACTGGTGTCAAATTTCTTGGTTCATATTTACTTTGTTGTCCTCCAAATTTTGATAGCTCTTTTGCCTCATGGGATGCTTCATCCTCATTGAAAGTTTCCTGCTCCAACTTGTTCAAACTTCCCTTGACTTGGGTGATGGTGTTTGCACACAATGGATAGGTTAATTATGAGTGAGGTGTGTTGTGAAATCTGCACTAGGTAGACATCAGTATCTCCTCCCATCTCAGTCCATTATCAATGCCCAAACATTCTTGGATCAGCTCCCTACATGCACTAGCTACCATGGTCGTCAATTCTTCCTCTGGGTCTGGAAGGGCTACAGGTCGATATATTTCCCAAAATGGAATTTCTCCTTGCAAAACTCTTTCAATCCTGCTCAAGAATGTCAAACATCCCAATTCATTATGTCCATGGGTGCCATGAATCCTACACTTGTCCTCCAATGCAAATTGTTGCAATGGTTTCCTCGGTCTCTTGTTGAAATCTGCATGTAGCTGAGTGATGTTGACTTGTAAGTGTTGCTCCATTTCAACTCAACTTCTTTGTTTTCCTTCTGAATTTTTTGATTTTAAGTTTCAACATTAAAATAGATCTCCTTATCTTAGATTTCCACTTGAAAGTTCTATTTTCAACTTCCAACTTTCAACTTTGTAGCCTCATAATGTCATCCCTCCTAGCGCTAGTTTTGTTGATGTGTTTTTAATGCACTTCTCAACATAGGTAATGCATAGGTGCATCACCTCTCTTGAAAGAAAATCTTCCACAATCAAATTGCATAACACTATCCCAAGGTCTCTAATGTCAAATCTTGATAGTGCTTGGAATACCTCAATTGATTCATGTGATTTTTTTGGAATCACATTGTGGAGTTACGGATTAGTTACAAAGCATGAGAAGCTAGGTCTACAAATGGAGTTCTTAGGATGTAGAAAATTTTGCTCAGTTGTTGTAGGTTCGAAATAGCAATCTAGAACTCATAATTTAACTTCAAATTTGGCTTTACAATGTGTAATGAACCTTAGCTTAGGTTACTTATTAAAGAAAAGGAAAAATGGCCGGGAAGATAGGAAGTTCCTAGACTTTAAACTACAAATGAATAGTGATCATGGAGACTTCTACCGTAGACAAACTCCCTAAATTGGGTTTTTCTTGGCTAAGAGGATCTTATAGTTACACAAAACCAATGAAATCTTTTAAGGACTGTAAATTTTCATATTACATATACACATGATGAACATGTAATTGATCTAAGTTGTAGGAATGAAGTAAGGAAGCTCAAACTAGCTTTACAGAGTAATTCATCATCAACAAACCACAAAAAGCATGAGCTATAAATTCATGAAATACAGTAACAACAAACACCATCATCACTTCCATTCAAGAAACTAAAAACTAAACTAATAGGGAAGTAGAACCATGCATGCATAATCAAGAAACATAAGAGAAACATCTATAAATCGTGCAATGTAGCTCTCTATTGTTGTAGAATTCCTTCACACCAACTCTCCAACCATTTATAAATGAGGGAAGACCCCTATTTATAATTTTTCAAAGCCCAAATGAAAGGCTAGGATTGAATTGCATTGTGTGGCTCATATTTGATTGCACTAGGGCTTCACCTACCCCTCATTATATAGCAATTAAAAACGCATTCCTTGTCTTTTCTCTATTTTTTTCTGTAGTGGCTAGTCACTATAAAAAATTTGTCTTCTAGTTGATTGCCCTTTTTTTGTAGCTAAAACTGTTCAAAAGCTTCCCTCTTGTTTGATGTGTTCACAACATCCCTCAATCAATCAAGTACGCCTTGTTTGCATCATTGTTAAATGGATCAGATGATTTGATCAGATAGCTCCTGACAGATCGTGATTGTTTGTTTGGAGGGAGGAAACAACCACTCCCACCCACCACCTTCAAGACCGCCCTTTATAGATTTGTGATTGACTCCCTTAACACAGGCTTGCTTCTAATGCTAGCACTATTGATGGGTGCTAGGGGAAGAGGCAAGCATAATGAGTGGTGAAAGGAGAAATGTGCCTTTTCCTTGTTCAACTTTCTCAATGGGACTCCCTGACGGACCCACATTAGGTTTCTTGAATCCTGCATACATGAAGTTCCCTGTGAGTGCTTTCATATAGAAATCAAGTCAAATGTTAGTAAGATCCTACAAACTACTTGTTAGATCAATCCATGCATCATCAAAAGATTATAATATTCATATTTGGAGCTCATTTTTACCACAAACATAAATGTTGGTTCAGGGGTGCGGGTGCCACACAACGGATGGACAACGGATAGACGGTTGGTGATTGGTTGGCAGGTAGATGGAAAACAAGCAGAGAGATGGTAGACAGTTGATGGATGGACAATGGATGGACAAAGAATGGTGGATGAATGATGGATGATGGGCAGAGGGATGACGAATGGATGGTGGATGATGGATGGAGGGATGATGGCCCAAAAGGGAATTTCCCAAAAAGACGGCAACAGTGGGATGATGACCCGAAAGGGAAGTTCCCACGGATGAAAATGAAGGCATGGTGACCCAAAAGGGAAGTTCCCAAATGGCCATGGAGGGAAGACAACCTAAAAGGAAAGTTCCCAAATGGACACAGAGGGATGATGACCCAAAGGGAGGTTCCCAAATAGCCACGGAGGGACGACAACCTAAAAGGGAAGTTCTCAAATGGCCATGGAGGGATGGAGGCCCGAAAGGGAAGTTCCCAAATGACATAGAGGGATGATGACCTGAAAGGAATGTTCCCAAATGGACATAGAGGGATGGCGGCTTGAAAGGAATGTTCCTAAATGGCCATGGAGGGACTACGACTCAAAAGGAATGTTCTACAACTTCACAAAACTTAGTAAATTTGAGATTTTTCAATTTTAGTGCATGGGAAAAGGGGTGGAAAGAGTCCCAAGATATATTTCCTTAAGATTTGACTCAATTCAAAATATGTGAAAATTTGGAAGGGGGAATCTAGAGGGTCGCCACCCTTTTAAAACAATAATGAGCACACAACAACCCAAAAGGAAAGTTCCAAAATGACCACAGAGGGATGACGACCTGAAAGGAAAGTTTCCAAATGGCCATGGAAGGACGACGACCTGAAAGGAAAGTTCCCAAATGGCCACGGAGGGACAACGACCCAAAAGGAAAGTTTTGCAATGTCTAAACACATGGAGAATTTGATGCAAACTCTTTTAGGCACATGAAGACATTCATTTGATGGTCCCTATATGATGATAAATTAAAGTTTGCACCCATTCTGGAAATGCAGGGATTTGGAAGTGGGAAGCCAGAGGGTTGTTGCCCTTTTAAAACAACAATGAGAACACGATGACCCACACATGACAACCTAAAAGTAAAGTTCTGAAATGGCCATGAAGGGATGGTGGTCCAAAAGAAAAGTTCTCAAATGGCCATAGAGGGATGGCAGATCGAAAGGAAAGTTCCAAGGGTAGTGGAGGGATGACATCTTGAAAGGAAAGTTCTAACAGCGACGAAGGGACGACAACCCGTGAGGAAATTTTGCAACTGCCCAAAACTTAATGAAACCTTGGAAGTTCACTTAGGCATCACAAAACCATCCCAAATCTATAGGAAAATTGTCCCCAAATTCAAAAAATGAAGGAAAAAGAAAATCAAGCAATCAGGGATCAAGTCAATAGGAATAAGGAAAAAGGCAGAAAAAGGAAGAGGGGACTTTGTTTCTCCCCAGATTTGAATGCCCCAAGTAAAATGAGGGGCCAGGAGCAATGTTTATAGGCCAATTTCCTTTAATGGCATGCATTGATTTCTTGGTACGGCAGATCTGGGTTAGGTGAGATGCAAGAACCCACACTTGTTTGGATGCTTGGTCAAGGCTTGAACGGGGAAACTAAGTGCAGATCCCACCATGCAGGTGAAAGTTGGGAATCTATCGCTACTCAGTGGTGAAACATGAACGGTGACCCACATGAGGTGACCCGCAATTTTGGGTCCGCGAGGCTTGGAGGATGTTAGGGCAACAGGCAAAGGGAAACCCATAGGGGCATTTCCATGAAAGAAAATTTTCCTAGCATAAAAATTAGGTAGGTGAATTTGGTCAAGGGTAATTTGATCGTTTGAAGGCACATGACCAATTTGGGCTTGTAAACAAGGGTGCACAAAGCAATACGGGAGCGAAAATGACCCGTTAGGAGTGAAAAGAGGGGTTCCTTGCCTGCGACGAGGCATGTGTGCAAAACATGCACAACAGGTTGCAAGGTGAAATCCCTCGCAACACTCACACCTACAATGCTCCTAGGATATGAGGAAAGAAACTTTCAACAATGCTAAATGGAACCAAAATTGTTCATGTCAAACTCACCAAAATGTAAGCTAGGGGGACCAGCCACACGAAGGCTCCAAGTCATAGAGAGTTGAGAGTGGAGGGCTGCCTTATCTTACCTCAAGCTAATGGGTGTTCCAAGTAAGGATAGAGAATGAAGAGCACTCTCAAGTGATTTTGTCACTCTACATATCCAAAAAACTGAATGGGGCTAGATGAGCTAGTTTCTATAATCCAAATTGTACCTCACTGGTGTGTTGGCATCCATACATCTAGAAAGTGAAAAGAACAGTGTGAGAAGCAAGAAAACCTACTAGTAGCCTAGCTGACAAAGTTTAATGAAATTAACAGAACTATAAAGTATGAGAATTAACTATAATGATAAAGAAGGTAGATGAAGGTAAGGGTGATGAAAATTAACTCATTGAGGCTCTAGTTTGCTAGTGAGCTCCACATACATGTTCACCTACACACAACCAAGAGAGGGAAAAATGTTGGGTTGTATAGGGGTTTTCCTCAGTCAAACCCCCACTTTGGTGTTTCCACCTACACAAATAGCCAGGAGAGCCATGAAGTGGAAAATGTGATAAAGGAAGGAAGAATATCAAACACTACAAAAGATATAATGCTACTCTATCAAACCACAACAAGAAAGGAAAGTGAAGCAATACCACCTCCACCTAAAGGCACTTGAGGCCAATGAAGGGAGAATGCGAGAAAATGAGTTTGGAAAAGTTAACATGACCGCATTAGTGATGAATGGAGGTCTTGCAAGACTCAAAACTCACAGGTTCTATGATAGTGCAACACTTATGAAATGAAGTTGATGGAGTAAGAAGCTACTATAATTCTCAACGGGGTTTTACGAGAGTTCTTAAGAGATCAAGTGAATGGAAAGAAATTGTGAAGAAGTTGAAGTGAATTTGAAAGATAGGCATTTGAAGTGGACTAAGGAGGGAAAGAGCTATTTTCAGGTTAGCTGGTCAACATAGAGGTGTTAGACTTCATGCAAAATGGAGAACATAACGTCCCTAGAGACACCAGAGGCATGAATCTATCAGGGACAACATCACATTACATAGACATCTGCACACCGTGCTCACATCCCCGACAAATATTCCTCCACTAAAACACAGGACAAACGCCAAGTGGATGCAAGGTAGGTGAGTGATGTGGAATTTTGCATTTGTATTTAATTTTCTAAGGTGGAGGGATGCAAAAGGGGAATTTACACAATGGGTGAAAATTTGCTCCTATACAATATGATAGTGCATTTACTCCACACTTCTCACACATTTCATATATTCACTTTTATATCTTCGTATTTCTATTAAGAGACTCATCCTTTCAAAAATACATACCCTTCAAATAGTCATGACTCCTCTTAAATAATAATTGTTTCCTTTTCAAAATTAACTGCTTTCTTTTCACACATACCCACAATAACAAATATTTTTATCCTCCACACACTTCTCTCTTGAATAATAGATCTTCCTTTCTATTTCACACACATCTATTTATATATTTACATCTCAATGAAGAGTTGCATCTCTTTGAAAAGAGATAACTCTTTAAAAAGATATGTCTTTTTGTTAAGAATAATTATTTCCCTTTAATACTTTGTGTTTCTTCTTTTTATTTCTCCTTAATCACTCCCTTTGAATGATCTTCTATTATTTTCTTATCATATCTCTTCAATGTGTCTATTGACTATTCTTAACCAGATCTTTAATTAATAATATTCATTCACTTCATTCTTCTATATTCCTCTTATTTACTTCATGCTACATATTCTAATTCCATACACTTCTTCTTTGAATGATAAAACCTTCTTCCCTTTTTTATTCCTCACTCACTCTTGAACAATAAAACTTTCTGAGATACATCATCTCATGTAATGACTTCTCTTATATATCTTGTCCCATCATAAGACATAACCCTTCACCATACCCTTGTGACTTTTGATTAAAACTAATCTTTATTTAATTAAATATTTTCTTTATCAAATAAGAAGGGTTTCATAATATATCTTTTATTCAATCCCTTATTCCTTTATTGAATTGAATTTAATTCATTATTGATAAACGATTCATTTTATTATTGATATATCTTTTTTTTCTCCACTCACACACTTCATCTTCTATCCACTCTTCCCAATCTAATTTTACTTGGCCTTCAAATATCAATTAGTGGCATTTGACCTTTGTCCATCATACAATTTATTTTATTGACAAAGTGTTCTTCCCACATTTGACATCAGTGAGAATATTCTAACAACCTCTCATACTCTTTTAACATCAATGACAATCAATTCCAAAATTTTCTATTTTTTATATTAATATGTTTCTATTTCATCTTCATTTCCTTTTTATTTTGCAACTTCTCTCTTTCTCATGCTTATCTACTACTATTTATCTTCATGTATATATATTTTTTATTTTTTTATTTATTTCTTACTTTATGGTCTTATGTAACTTATTTTGCTCTTTTGGAATATGCTATGTAGATAGGTTATAATATTTATCCATTTATATATCTATACAACTATTCTTAGCTATTGATACCTAATTATACATTTATATATAGTCTATCTTCATGATATTACTATTTACCCTAACATGAAAACAATTTAATTATATATCTACATATATACAAATACATACATGCATGCATGTATGTATACATATATTATTATTATTATTTTTTAATTTCTTTTGGATATATCAACTTATATATCTATTTATATTAACTATTCTTATTACTTCTTATATGAGATTATGCAAATATATATATATATATATATATATATATATATGCATATTAACTTATATATAATTTCTCTTATTTATATTTCAACTATTATACATGCATGCATTTTTTAATATTATTTCACTATTTTTTCTTTTCTTTCTTCTTGTTTGTCCCTCTCTTTGCTATGTAATGTCTCATTTTTAATACTCCTACATCATTAATTTTTTTAGTCTACAATTTATTCTTTCACTCTCTTCTTCTTTATAATTTATCATTAAATGTGATCCAAAATGTTGATTAAGAAACTAAAGAACCAAATTTAGAAGTAATCTTATCTAATCTAATTATATGTTTGAAATAAAAAACAAAATGTTATATATATATGTAAATTGAAACTATAATTATTATTAATCAAAATTAATCGAAATAATATATTTTAAAGTATTAATTAAAAATTACATATAATATTTCTTGAATAATATTTATTTCTTTATTTTTTTAATAAGAGGGTAAAAACTTTATTAATCTACTAAAATAGTACAAAGCATAAAGATAGAAGGAATCCAAAAGGGTCAAGAACCATCATACAAGAAATCAAGAAGAATTTATACAACATCTCACATCCTTAGTGACCAAACCCTCCAAATCATGGGAAAGATCCCCCAGTAAACTATTCCAATCATCCACCAACCAAATCCCATTCTTCTGAGAAGCCCATTTGGCCAACCCATCTACCACCTTATTCCATTCCCGAGGGATATGAGAGAAGGTGATAGAGTCTAGTAAGTCACAAAGACTAGTGATTTGCTTAGCCACCACCACAAGCTACCAGCTAACATCCTCAAAATGTCATCTATTTATCAAGTCTACCACCACCTAAAAGTTTGATTTGCAGATGACCCTTTTCTAGCTAAGGGTCTAATCCCTCCTCAATGCCAAAATAATTTCTAAATCCTCCATAAGGTTATTAGAATGCTACCCCTATACTCTAAAAATAAGAACACAACCACCTCAGAACTATCTGTACCCACCCCACCAATCCCAGTGGGCCCATGATTACCCCTCGCAAACCCATTCGTATTTATTTTCAAAACTCCAGTGGGAAGAAGCATCCAATGCCCCCTTGAATACCTTCCCTTTGGGACATCTGACACACCCAATCATGGGCCTTCCAATACCCCAAACAAAAATCCCCATCTTTTGAATTATTCCAAAATCTATGGCATCCACCAAGACTGCCAGGTCACATTTAGCATACAAAGTCTCTTGCAAGGCCCCAAGGATACGGGCCCAAACTTGACCTACTAGCAACTTATTATCCATAAAGATCTTGTGGTTGCACTCCAACCAAATGTGCTAAATAATTATACTAGGGCCAATTTCCACGTTGTGTACAAAAAAGAAGTTTTCACTAGAATGGTCCCTATGTTATGCCAAAACTGATCAAGAGAAGAGGGATGCCTATACGACAAACTCCATGACTCCCACCAAAAATTCCAAAAAGTCCTAGTAAAGGGGGCATTGAAAGAAAAGATGAGGAACAGTCTCAACATCTTTTAAGCAAAGGAAGTATAATGAAGGCCCTTGGAAGCCCTACTTATAGAGGTTATCCCAAGTCAAGCACCTGTCATACAACACCAGCCAAGAAAATAAGTTACATTTCAGCCAAGAGAATTTATTCCAACTATTCTTCCACCAAGGAACCTCCACACTGCCTAAGGATTTTTTGTCCAAAGCATGATACCTTGAAGCAATAGTGTACTTCCCCTTAAGACCCAAGCCCCAAGCCAACACATCCCTCTCTAGAAGACAACAAAAAACTCGACTAGCTGAAATAGAGGACAACTCCCTCCTATCCTCCAAAGTTCCACCCATGGGACACTCTTGCATTTCCTTCCACTAATATACAATAGTTTTCCCCACATCTCTAGGGGATTTGAAATCCATCACTCTGCTCCAACTAGCCTGAAAAAAAATCCTACAAAAATCCTCCAGGTGAGGATGCGAGGAGAGAATAGTTTGGAAGCCATCCTATGAGTCATGCCTAAAAAGAGCATCAAAACCTCTATTGCAGATCCAAAATAGGCCCTTTTTAACCAACCTAGCTCCCCTCTTGAGGGTATCCAAGATCATAGAACCTTTTCCCAAAAGACTAAATCAAGGAACCTTAGTTTCATCCACCCCCCAAGGTACTTAGAGGTAAGGATCTTGGCCCAAGACTGATGTTGGTGTGAACACCATCTCCAGTGTAGCTTAGTAGCCAAAGCTTTCCCATTCCAAACCACCTTGCACAATCCCATACCACCATCCTACTTTGGCCGAAAAATAACTTCCCATTTAATTAAGCTACACTTCTTTGAAAGGAGATTACCCAGCCAAAGAAACTACCTACAGATCCCCTCAAACTCTTTGATGAAACTTGAGGGAGCAGTCATCACAAAGCATCTATATATAGGTAGGGCATGTACCACAAACTTTAACAAAGTAACTCTACCATTTATAGAGAGCCATATATAAGTCCAATGACAAACCAACCCTCAGAATTTATCAATCACATCTTGCCAAAAGCATCAGGGAAGCATGTGCGCATCCAAAGGAATACCAAGATAGATAAAGGGAATCTTTCCCACTTGAAACCTTAAGATCCCGGCAATGTGTTGTTGAATATGCATGGGAGTATTAAAGAAATAAATGCAAGACTTACTTTCATTTATGCTTTGGATTGAGGCAACCAAGTAACAATCCAATTTCTAATAGAAATCCATAGCTTCTGCTACCTTAGCAACACCCATCATAGTCAAATCATCCACAAACTAAAGATGAGTTTGATGGGGGAGAGAGTTTCTCTATTTCCAACCTTGAATGATTCCATTCGTAACTTGAGACTTAATAAAACTCCCTAGACCTTCAGCCATCAAGATGAACGAGTATGGGGATAAGGGATCCTCCTACTGAAGACCTATAGAAGCACCAAATAAATTATAGGCCTCTCTATTTATGAGAACGGAGAAAGAGGATGTCATCACACAACTCATGACCCAATTGATCCACTCTCTACTGAACCCAAAGGCTCCCATATTGTTTGTCAAACAACCTCATTTAACTTTGTCATATGCCTTAGCCATGTCCAACTCTATAAACATGGCATTTTCCTTCAAAGAGGCCATGGAATGAATGGTCTCAGCCGCAATAACTATACAATCCAAAATTTGTCTATCCACAAAAAATCCCCCTTGTTCCTCTAAGATCAACTTATCCAGCCATGGCTTTAGATGTTTAGAAATGAACTTTGTGATGATTTTATATACTACATTACATAGATCAATTGGTCTAAAAAGGTCCAGAGAATCTACACCCTCGCGTTTTGGGATAAGAGTAGGAAACGTACCATTCATGGCTATCGAAATTTTCTTATTCCTTAAATATTCTTGCTCAACCTCTAATAAATCAAGATTGATCACTTACCAAAATTCCTAAAAGAACTCTATCAAAAACCCATCTAGACTAGGATCCTTCCCTTTTTTTAGTTGAAAACTGGAAACACCACCTCCTCCAACTCCTTCAAGGAGATCAACTTAAGAAGAGAAGAATTCATATCTATAGTCACCAATGGAGGAATACAAGCCAAGATAGTGGCTTATTCTTCATGAGTAGGTGGGGTATTTTCAGAAAAAAAAAAAGCCCCAAAAAGAAGTAGATAGCCTCCCTAGAAATCTCCAATGAGGAAGAAAGAATAGAGCCCTCTAGAGAGCTAAGAGAAGAAATAATGTTTGGTAAAAATATGCATGACAATAGAGAGGGGGGGTGAATTATTTTTCAAAAAATCAAAACTTAAAACACAACACTTATTAATTCCACAACTAGACTATTATGTTATTAAGTATGAGCATGAAACATAGATAACAAAAAGTAATTTAACATAGCAAAAACCAATTTTTTATGTGGAAAATCCAAGGAGGGAAAAACCACAGTGAGGATTAGCTCATAGTATAAAGTAGTTCCAAACTAAAAATAAAAGGCTCACTACTAAGGGTTCATTTTCTTGAAAGAACTCATTGTTCAAAAACAAAAGCTCACTGCCTACAAAATGATTAAGAAAAGAAAATTGGGCTTTATAGCCAAGATGAATTGAGAATAATGCACCTAACAAGTGTTGATGTTTTTCGACTTGTTGAGGTTCCAAGTTGACACACAACGTGCAGGTAAGATAAAAGTAAAAGTATCTCACCTCTCCTAAAAGAGACAATTAGTAATCAAACTGATCACCTCCCAAGGTCCTTGATGTTGGTTCACAATGTTGTTTCATGAAGTGGTCAATATGGCTGTAATATTCAAGGGGCCTGCTAGTTTTGAGCTTCTAGATTGTTGAAAGATTAAACATCTATCTAAACCTACTTTAACTGGGGGTTTTAA
>VDFB02195131.1:0-23483 GCA_007258455.2 Sequoia sempervirens | reverse complement strand
TTTGTAGTCTTTGATGATAAATGGACCCATCCACATGTTGTCAAACTTTGTGTGATGGCCTGACCTGCTTTTTAGAACATCCCATTTGAGAACAATATCACCTTCTTTAAAGATTTTGGTTGTAGCTTTCTTGTCAAATGTTCTCTTTGTTTGGCGTTGATGATACTCCAAAGTTTTCATTGTTTTTTCTCTTGATTCTTTGAGCTCCATGAGCTCTGCATATCTCACGGACATTGGGTCGTGTTCCTCAAACATCTCCAACTAGTGAACAATGTCTAAAGCTGGAAGCTCCATAGATAGAGGTAATCTGGCTTCTTTACCATAAACTAACATGTATGGTGAATTACCAATAGACCTCTTAGGAGTCACTCTGTCTACCCAAAGTGCATACTTTAAATTAGTGTGCCAAGTCCTTTGATTATCCTCCATTGTTCTTTTAATAATTCTGATGAGATTCTTATTTGTGCTTTCAGCTAAACCATTACCCTGAGGGTAATAATTTGAGGATGTATTCAAATGAATGCCATGTTTAACAACCCAATAAGTTAATCTTATTCCCACAAATGCAAGAGCGTTATCAGATATGATAGAGTCAGGAACTCCAAATCTGGTTACTATATCCTCATAAAAGCTCAAAACTGAAGATTCTTTTGATTCTTTCAAATCCACTGCTTCTGTCCACCATGTGAATTAGTCTGTAGCAGTAAGCACCCACTTATGACCAGTACTAGATGGTGGATTAATTGGCCTGATAAATTCAATGCCCCATCTCATAAAGGGATGCTCCACTTGAATTGGACGTAGAGGCATAGCAGACAGCTTTTCTTTTCCTGCAAATAAAGCACATTTGATACACTTTCTTGACCATGCATATGCATCTTTAAACAAGCTAGGCCAGTAGTAACCAACTCTCATGATTTTCCAAGTAGTATTTCTTGGAGCGAAATGACCTCCTGCAGCTCCATCATGAAACTCATGAAGTATCTTCTCAACCTGATCACTGTGAATACATCTTAATAGAACACCATTTAGATCTTTTTTGAAAAGAACACTATCTATCAACACATATGGTATAGACTGCAGTCTGAAGTATCTTCGTTTAGCTCTATCTAAACCTGGTGGACACTCACCAGTCTGTAAAAAATGGGTCATGTCTTGAGCCCAATTTGTTGTTATCAGAGGCATATCATCCCGAGCCTTCTGGAGTTCATTTGCATTAGCAAAAACAATATCCTGTTCTAAGTCATTTTCACTGCTTGACTCTGAAGCAAGATGTTCACAAAGACCCTTACCTCTAACCAACTTGGTGATCTTGATATCCACATCATATTCCATAACCTTAGTGACCCACCCTGCTCTTTTATCATTCAGATCTTTGTTCAACAAAAATTATTTCACACTTGGGTGTGCAATCAAAACATGAATTTTATTGTTTGAAACCAGAGGTTTAAACTTCTTTAGACTTTTGATCACAACAAGAACATGCTTCTCAACAAATATATATTTTTGTTCATAATCAACAAGTCCTTGACTAAAGAAAGCTATTGGTTGCTCTAAATTATCACTATTCTTCTGAACCAGCATAGCAGAAACTGAACTAACGCTGCCAAAAGCATACAAGAAGAAGTCTTTAGAGAAATCTGGATTTACCAGTGTTGGAGCTGATGCTAAAGCTTCCTTGATCTCTTCAAAACTATGTTTTGCCTCTATAGTCCAAATGAAAACTGCATTCTTTTTAAGCATGGCGGTCAAGGGCTGTAGTAAATTCGCAACATCAGGAATGAATCTTCTCAAAAAGTTAATTCTCCCTAAAAAGCTCTGCAATCCTTTCTTGTGATTGGGTAATGGCAGTTCAAGTATAGCTTTGACTCTTTCAGGATCAATGGTAACTCCATCTTTTGATACTATATGGCCTAATAGTTTACCTTCATGAACTGCAAAAATACTCTTTTTCGAATTGAGAGATATTCCATATTCTCTACATTTTTCAAAAACTTGCTTGAGATGTGACAAATGTTCATTTGCATTTTTTGAATATACAGTTATGTCATCTAAGTAAACCAATAGAAATTTCTGAATTAAACTTTGAAACGCCATATCCATGGCACGTTGAAAGGTGGCACCGACATTAGATAAACCAAAAGGCATTCTCTTGTAGGCCATAGTGCCCCATTTTGTTGTAAATGTTGTTTTATACTGATCCTCCTCTTTGACAAGAATCTGGTTATAACCAGAATAACCATCGAGAAGAGAAAACCTTTCTGATCCAGCAACAACTTGAAGAATTTGTTCCATAGAGGGTAAGGGATAATGATCTTTCAGAGATGCTCTGTTAAGGTCTCTAAAATCTACACATAATCTTATCTCACCACTCTTTTTTCTAACCGGAACGAGGTTAGACACCCAGGATGTGTGTTTAATTGGAAACACAATACCCCCTCTACTAGCTTGGTTAGCTCTTTGATCATTAAAGGTTCAAGCTTGGGGTTCAATGGTCTTTTTTTCTGTCTAACAGGCTTGGCATCAGGTTCTAACTCAATTGTATGTTGTGCAATATGAGGATCAAACCCTCTTAATTCAAAATATTTCCAAGCAAAAACATCATGATACTCTTGGCATAAAACAATGAAAGCTTTCTTATCTTCAGCTGAACAGATTTTTCCCAATTTGAGAAGCTTACCTTTAAAGATTTCAACTTCTTCATAATGACCTTCTTTCACTTCTATGCCAATTTTTCTCTTCTTAAGTTGATCATCAGAGTTGAATATGGATTCCAAAGTAACCAGCCCTTTGGGAAGTTTATTTGTCTTTAGCTGTAACACTTGATTATTATACTGTTGTTTGATCTTTTCTTGGTTTACTACAAAAATCTGATCTTCTTGTAGTAAAAATGTTAAAATATGTTCATCACTTTCAAATACCTGCCAGTTAATGTTGTTATCAGGGATTGATAGCCTGATAACCACCTTGACATACTGTTGTATTTTATCCTTCTTAACATCACCTGGGATATCAAACTGTGCTCCAATTGCTGCAAGTCTGTCAGCATGCTTATTCTGATTTCGTGGAACAAAATCAGATTGAAGGCATTAAATTCTTCAATTATATTCCATACTCTATTTCTATAAGACTTCAAAGCATCATTTTTGGCAACATTCAGTCCCCTAACCTGATTCACTATCAATTCACTATCTCCATAGACTTTCAAATAGTTGATTCCTCTTTTCCTTGCCCACTCAAGGCCTTGAATGAGTCCTTCATACTCAGCACTATTGTTAGAACATGCAAAAGCAAAATGAAAGACTGAAAAATACTTATCACCCTGTGGAGAAATCAACATTGCACTTCCACCTGCTCCATTCCTACTTCTGGAACCATCAAAGAACATTTCCTAGAGTTCACTTTGTTGTTGCAACAATTGGTCTGTGCTTTTTTTGAGGTTTGGAACCTCTGCATCAGGTTCAAGCATCACATAATTACCCATACCGACATCTTGAATTATGTCTTCAGGACTGTCCAACACATTTTCAACTGCCCATTCGTGTAACAACACATCAGGGATAGCTCCTGCTTGAAGTTCCTGAGCAACAACCAACTCATTGTCAGTAAAAACAACACAATTTGTGTCTACAACAATGGGAACAACATTGATAGGACTTGGATTATATGGCTCAATGTGATCTTTAGCCAACCTCTCAGATTTAATGGTAACCTTAGTTCCATATCTTGTTCTAAATAGCATATGTGACCAATCAGCTGACACATAACCACCTATCTTGGCTATAAAGTCTCTTGATAGGCACAAGGAAAAGAAAGGTGGAAGGTCTATTACACATATGTCCTGAGGAACTAAAAAATTCAGACAAGCATGAAGAGTAAGACTCAAATCTTTAATGATGCCCAATGCATTGACATAAGTACCATCCAATTGAATCACTCCTTTCTCTAAAGGATGATACTTTAGTCCAAGCTTGTCAACAATCTGCTTTGGCATCATAGAGCTACTAGCTCCGTTGTCTACCATATAGTTATGAACTAACTTATTACCTATGATTACTGACACATAAAATGGAGGTGGTTTAAATTCTTTTCCTGTCTCTTTGCTGGGTTGTTTATCATTCCCCTGAGAATTGTTTGTTAACACAGCTCTAGCTTGACCTATTGGAGACTCAGACTGATTAGACACTTTAAAATTTGACAAAGCAGAGTGTAACATATATTTTTGACTTGGGATAGCTAATGAATCCCACATAGACATCGTTACATTCATCTTTTTCATACTATCAATAATATTATAGGGTACAGTTGGGTTTACTTTATAATGTACCTTTATGCCAGTGTGATCAGCTTGCAAATGTGGCTGCTCCTTGACCGGGAGTTGCTGATTTCTCTATCAAATAGGAGTCACTTGAGATGTAGATGGTTCTGCAGCTGCTGCCTTCCCCCTATTAGTTGCTTGATTCAACTCAAAAGCTCTTTTCTTTGCCCTTGTGTTAGCTACAATTGGAGAATTATCTACATTCAATCCACAGATTTCCTCACCTTGCCAGTTAAGTAGGGTAGTATCATTGGTAGGCTGATCTTGGTGTTGTGGAGATGCATCATTGAATTCATTCTGCTATGAACTCAAGGCATTTTGTACCATAAGTGCTTGATTAATGAGTCCATTTGAGCAAGTGACCTAATTGTGAGGTTGGTTACAAGGGTAGCACCACTCATAATTTGTTGCTAAGTTATTTTGAATAGGGATAAGATCCTTAACTGCACTAACAGGTGTTGGAGCATAGGCCTGAAAAGGTCTTGTATTCACATTCTGCCTTGGGCCCTGGTAGTTGCCTTGATATTCCCATCGATTACCTTGATATGCTTGTTGTTGACTTGAATTCTGCTGTTGATAAGGCCTGTTATATGATTGCTACTTTTCCAAGCTCACAAGCTTATTACCAAAAGTCTGCAATAGACTTTTGATTTCCTGCAATTCATTGGAAGATCTTGAAACAACAACTTCATGTGTTATAGCAGCTGATACTGTTGGAACATGTGGCAAAGGTGAAAACGGTGGTATCTACAATGGAATATTCGAATGAATATCTTGAAATATAGGCATCGATGGCCTAGGAGCAAGTTTACCAGCCTATATTAGGCTATTTTTAGTTCTGATTGCTACTTCAAATGTATCTGGCAAAGAAACACCCCCATTGATTGTATCATAACAGCTATATCGCTGTTAAGAGCCTTCAAAAAGTACAAAAATGCATATTTTGAAGGTGGTCTCACCGTTGTTGGGATTCTATCCCAGGATCTTTGAAATCTGAAGTTGAAATCATTCATTTGCTCCTGAGGAGCCCTCTTAAGTATAGTTAATTGCTCCAGCAAAGACAAATTATCAGACCTGTCCTGAAACTGCCTGTGTAATTTGTCATCTAATTCATCCTAGGTGGCAACTGAACCTACTCCAAGACTCTTGAACCATTGTAATGCTCTTCCTTTGAATGATGTTGCAAGAAGTCTTACAACTACGTCTTCTTGTGTGATATGGTGCACACCACATAAAGAAGCAACATCTCGTATATGTTCAATTAGGGTAGTTCGATTTTCCCTAGTGAAAATTGGAAAACTTTTCAAAGCTGCCATTGGAATGTCATTGTGTTGTGCCAAAATTAATGGACTACCTCCATTGAATGGCACAAAAGGATAATTTCTGGGAGCAGCCATTAGAGGTGGCTGAGGTGGGTTTACTTGCACTCTAGGTGAAACAAAAGAAGGGACAGTAATATGGAATCTCACAGATGGAGGAGTAGATTTGGTTCTCCTAGAATAAACAAATGTTTCCTGTGGCCTTTTTGTTGCTCTACCTTGTCTCCTTGGTGGTGACAGTTGCAAATATTCAAAAGGGGACAAGCTGCTCCTTGTCTAAACTCTTCTCATAAACTGTAAAAACACTGATTCTGAAGTTCTTCCTCTTTATGGAGTTGCCAAGTATGCAAAATGACTTTTGTAAAGTCTGAAACTTGCTGGTTGCATACCAAACCAACAATATAAGGTGGAACTTGTCCCACCGGGTGTGCCAGAACTATTATCTCCTGGATTTGCACCCTACAGAATATAAACTCAACAATCTAGTGTAACATGGGAAGACCTCTAAAGCTGTGGGTCACTTATAAATAGAGGTCAACCTCCGAAGAAGGCCGGATTCCTCTTGTGATATTACTTAATTACTAATATTTGTGAGGTAAAGGGAGAAGGAACATAAAATTAAAAAAAATACTCCTATGGTGATGCACCAAACTGACAAGAATCATGAAATAAAATAGATGAACATACACTAGAAAACTAATGATAGTTACTTCATTTACTCAACATGAACTTCGTGAATTTATGCATCATTCTTGAAAGGCTTAATCTGCATATACACTTTAAGAAGGAAAGATGAATTTCACAACTTTAAAGTTCAAATGCAGATTGAGAAAACACAGTTCAAAAATCACATAATCTAAAAGAAAATGAAAGTAGCATGAACACTAACACTGGTTTCGAAGGTAATCTCTGTATTTTATATTCAGAATTCCAGATTAGTTACAAAGCATACATCAACTGAGAAAGGATTTGAGAAAAATCACTAACTTTTTAGAATGCATAGTCTGAACCCCCTTCCTAAGAGGCAAAAATGCCATATATACAAAAAGAGTGTCGGCCCCTGCCCTTAGGGCTTACAAAAATATTTGTCTTCAGATATTTTCGAATGAAATTAATGTTGCATTCAAGTGAGTCTTTGCTTTCCATGTCAGTGAAGAAATGCTCTAGGAATGACCTCCTTGATCTTTTGTGACTACAGCATTAACTTCCTGGTCTTCGTGTCCACCTTTGAACCTCCTCCTTGTCGAAGCTATTGTGAATGCCTCGCTCAGCAGCTAATCCATCGCCGATCTTCGCTCTCTATTGATCCTCTACATTGTGGGTCAACCGCCATGGTTTCACCAGAGTTTCCTTTTATCAGTCGAACAGATGTTGCATGGGATTGCTAGATGGTCAAAGGTCACTTAGATTGAATCACATGTCGGTGAGACACCTACCGTGTCTCCTCAATGGGATTATGCCCTTCGGCAGTTATCGGCATAGCTCTCAATCGTCTGCAAGAGCTCATAGCAAGTTACAAAAGTCACGCCAATGTCAAAAATTGTCACCCGTATCTAATATCACTATCTACATCATAGTGAACCCTCAAAAGTTATACCGCTGCATCCTTCGTCAACAAGAAAAACACTATCGGCAAGACATCATGGCAAAGGCACCCTCCTTTCTCCCTAAGCTCAAATATTTTTGTCGAGACCCTCATTCTTCAGCAAGACATTATGTTGATATCAATCCCTCTCGGTGAGACTTTTGCTATCGGTGAGACCTCATGGCGATGATGCCTCCATTAGGCGAGCTCATTTCATTGTCGGGGAGACTACACGCGGTCGGGCCGGGACATCATGGCGAAGCCTAAATTCTTTTCGCCGATGCCACTTTACTTTGGCAAAATCCACTTCCGCTTCTGCGAGACGCCGGGCCACTTTGGCTGGCGCGGGCTTTTCCTCCTTAACGGACGCACCTTGTGAACAATCTATCACCGAGAACCTCATCTGTCGGCAAGACCTTATGGCGAACAAAGGTCCCTTCCCCAATAACAACCTCTTTTCAGTAAGACCTCCCACGGGTCGACAAGACATTATGCCGATGGTAAACTCTCTCGGCAAGCTCACTTTCCTTCACTGAGAGCTCACCTCATTTCGGGGAGACATCCATGTGTCGGCGAGACTTTATGACGAAGGAAAAACCTTCGACGAGACCATCAATAGTCGGCCAGACATCATGTCAAAAATTCCTCCTTTCTTTCACCGAGACTTCTTTGTGTCGGTAGGACATCTCCCCAAGACCACCGTCCTACGTCGAAGAATTCATGTGTCAGTGAAACAAAATTCAGTCGCCAAGACATCTCAACGAGCTCCACCTTTTCTCTCTGAGCTCATCTTTTTTCACTGAGACCTTTGTTAGTCACCGAGACATCTCCCTGAGCTCCTATTTCTTCGGCGAGATCCCCGGCCTTCGGAAAAACATTACGTCGATATCAATCCCTCTCACTGAGACCTTTCGCTATCGGTGAAACCTCATGGCGAATGTAAAACTTTATCTCTGATGATGGCCTAGTGAACAACTATCGGCGTGACTTCCACTGACTGGGAAGACTTCACAGCGGACGACAAGAGTCATACCGATGGCCCCTTCTTTCTCAACAAGACGATCAGTAGTTGGAAAGACCTTACACCGAGTACCAAATGTTACATCGAGCCCTTTTGTTTCAGCGAGACCACCCTCGGTCAGGGAGACATCATAGCGAAGGCACAAGCTTTTGCTGAGACCTCCATCCGTCAGCAAGACCTTATGCCGAAGGCAAAATCCTTCGGTGAAACTCTAATGGTGCAATCGGTTGGTGAGACCTTGACATGTTGGGGAGACATATGAAAACCCACAGCGATTAAAATTTCTGGCCGACCAAGAAATTTCAAAAACGAATAAAACCCCTGCTAGTCGACAAGATGTCTGGAAGGTCTTGGCGACTCTCCTTAGAGGATTTTCGTGCCAAACTTGACTGAGGCAGGCTTTCCAACTGAGTTCCTTGTGACTTAGGATCAAATGGATGACCTAACCCTTGATGCAAATGTCCCATTTGGCCTTCAAGAACATTTGAAACATAATTTATCCTTCCTAATTAAGCCCGTAGGTGAAAATTGGGCAACAAGTCTAAACCACAAAATTTAAAAGAGTCACACATCCAGTTGGCGAAAGCCAACGACAAGTCCAATAACTTACCCTCTTATGAAACTTATCTAGCACATATTATTGAGCTTAATTGGAAGGTGAAAGTTATGATTTTATCTAAAGTTTGATTCTTATTACTTTAATTCTATTTTATTTCAATTCTCAAAATAGCTATAGAAGTTATAACCTATCTCAAGACATGGGAAAAGTTAATGGAAACATAATTATTCAAAGGGATACATTGAGATATGGTTATAGCATTAGTGTTGAGAATGAATTGTAGGATATTGTTGCAAGTGCTCATATTCTTTCTATTGGTGACATTGCTATTCCCTTGGATTGTTTCTTGTCCTTGTTGTGGTGCCTTCTTGGTTTCACTTATATTAACATTTGCATTCTTGGGTTTGGAAACCTCAATACTACTTATTGGTATATCAACCACTTTTATATGTGGGATAGACTTCTTTTAGGCTGCTAAAATTGTGTGGCTTCATGTCAACTATTATTTCTACAATTTTATTATTCCTAACCTTAATTTTTCTTTTATTTTCCTATGGAATAGATATATTTCATTTAGTAGCAGCAACAACCTCATTCCTCGTAGCAATTTGTATCTTCTTTAGATGATACGTATTTCATTTGAATAAAAAATGCATCAATAGGAGCCTTGATATCCTCACTTGAAGGCCTTTCCTTCTTGTACCTCTACTACATGAGTTCTTTGAGACACTTAAGATCATGAATTCGGAACTCATATAGGCCTAAATTATTGTCCTATTATACTAAAAAACCATCATTATTAAAGCAATTTTCATACTCTATTTCTCCATCCATATGATAATATTTTGTGTCAAACTAATCTTTGTCATGGTCTTCATAACATTCAAGATTTCCTTCTTCATTTGGGAATTCTTCATATCTCGTGATAGAAATTGTAACAACCTATTTTATGGGATCAAAGGGAAAATAACATACCTCACACCATATTACATCTTCTTAAAGGTTCACATGATCCTTCCTCAAGTGATTGGACTTTACATTGTAATTAGTTTTTTGAATTCCTTGACTAGGAACTACTCATTCATCATTCTACCCTAGTATTTTAGACTAATTTAAGTTGTACAATATTTTTTGCAATATTTAAGCTTTATTATAATGAGCATCATTATTATTTAGAGGCAACCCTTTCTCATTCCTTGCAACTTGCTAAGATAGATCTTTCATTGCACACATAATCTTATCAAGATTTTCATCAACAACAAGAGGTTTGTTTTGGGTACCTTTATTTAGTTGGGAAATCTTAACACAATTATTTTGATGTGCTTGCTAGACACCCTCATATTGCTTTCAAAATTAATAGCAATATAATAGGCCTCCCTTAGAGTTTGAGGAATATTGTCATTGACTATTCAATATCCAAATTTGCATCAAAAGTGCCAAAATGCAACACTAGACACATAGATTTGTTGGCCCTTAAATTAGGTGGAACCTTCCTTATAGTCATGATAAACTTAAAATTGATAATTATTTCATTTATCTTATTTCTTATGGTTGTTAAATAATGTATGGAAATTTTAGTTCCATGCTATCTCCATATTGTAACCTAAACATCCTCATAAATTCTTTCCATGAGTTAGTGCTAGTGTCAAGTAGAATTGTATACTATTTCCTTGCACTATCTTCAAGGGATTGCATAAACAATCTTATTATGACATCATGATGGTCAAACTTGTAGTTATTAATAACATTAATAATGTGCCTAAGTTGCTCCTCTCCAAAGATTGCATTATTCCCTTAAAATTTATTAAATTTCCATCTAATTTCATTAGGTATTTAATTAGGATAGTTAGGGGTTCCAAATAAGTCTAGTTTGTTGTGCCTTGCACACACTCCCCATTGAAAGTGAGAACCCCCTCTTTTCTTTTCTTTTCTTAGGTTTTCCAACTTTCTAGGTTCTTAGTTTAGGTCATTTTAGGTTAGTTTTCTTTTGACATGCTTGCTTGTTTGATTTTATGTCTAGGTTGCATCTTTGCCCAAGAATTTAAATATTATAGAGATTTGATTGGGCTAATTCTTCTTTAAATCTCCACATAGTTAAGCACATCCTAAACCCTCGCAAACCTAAATCTCCATAGAGTTGAACAGACCCCATATTTCCACAAAACCTAGAAGCCCCAAATTTTTGCAACAATTCTAATTACATGGATTCAATGGTAATCAGACCTTGAACGAACACTAGCTAGTTTTCCATAAGGAATGAGAACTTTGATTTTCTACAAAACAAGAGACTTAAAAATTCTCACAAAGTTTAAAGGCCATTCGATTTTCACATTTTCTTAAATGCTCAACACTATAATTTTGGGGTAATAATGGTGGTAGATGGGTCAATGTATATATGCCATTTTGGGGATTATTAAGATCATTTTTCTTACATTAAAGATTAATCTTGACACTATGGAGCTCTTGAGCAACTAGATTTGTGATTATTAGGAATCTCAACATTTTCTACTTCAAATTTTCATCGAGCTACAGGTAAGTTACCTTGGCCTTTCTTATATTCCCTAGTTTAAATTTGTTAAGTGAAGATTAAATGTTGGTTTACATTTAATGTTTTTGTTTGGGTTGGATTTTATTAAGGCATGTCAGCTTTTTGTAAATTTGCATTGAGTTGTTATATAAGCCAGGTAGGATAGCTTGTGAGATTAAGGTTTAAATTGTATTTAAATTGAAATTATGTGTTGGTTCATATTTGCTTTCATCATGATTTTTGTAGGCTAGTTCATGTTCATTGTCTCCATGAATATCCTACGAGTTAGGGTTTAGAAGTCATATGCCTAAAATCTTAGGGTTTAAAATTCCCTAAGGGATTAAGGAATTTTGAGCATGTTATATGAAAACTTTTTTAGATTGTGAGAGTTTATATGGTTATTTTCTCATAGAAGAATTAGAGTTGGTTAAATTAGGGTTTTTTCCATCAATCATGAATGGGGTAAAATTTGGGGCTTTTCATAGAGCTCATTTTCTTGCAGCCAACAAATTTGTGTAATTTTTTTGTTTGTGAAAACTTGTTGAGTGTAGAGATTTTATGGCCTATTGACCTTACTAGCATACCCTTCAAGTGATCGCAATGGATCCTTCCTTCCATTTTTCATTTGTGAGAAAAATTGAGTGATTCTCATTTTCCCATAAAATTTTAAGTTAGTCTTAAAGATTCGATCATCCCAATCTCTTGTGGAAATTTTAGTTACAAATATTTGGATTCAACTCGACTTAAGTCATATACACCTCACTTTTCTGCAAGGACTAGGATGACCCAAATCTCCATAAAAGTTTGATTATTCCATTTTTTTGTAAAGTCATGTTAGGGTAGATTTTTAGCAAAACCTCAAGTTTGCAGAGTTTCAGGGGGTGCTTGACTCTATCTTACTCCTCTTGATTTCTCTACTAAATTTTCATGCTCACTTTTCTACAAGGTCTTTGAGTTCAATTTTCTCTAAAATCATATTGGGATACTTTTCCCACATATTCAAGTGCATGTGAAATCTCCACAAAGTTTCTAATGTTAACAATTTCCATAGAGAGGGATTTTCATTTGAGATTTTATGGGGACAAAGTTCCCACAAGATTTTCCATGATCAACCATCCTCAACCTAGAGTAATAAGTTATTATGCTTAATTAATTACATCATTGATTAATTAATTAAGTCACTTATTCCTCTTTATTACTTAAGCTAAACTTAGGCACATTAATAATTAATTATTAATTATTAAGTGTGCACACTAGGGTTTCATTTTAGGGTTTTCTTGATCTCCTTCATAAGGATTGATCATTTGTAATAATTGATTCTCTTAATGCATTTTTACTGAGAGGTTTTACAGAGCATATTTGGTTCTTCATATCTTTTGCATGCATGTATCCATCTTGCATGCAAGTGATCTTGGATTCTAACATGGTATAAGAGCTCCAGACCTGCAGCTGCCTATTCGTGATCTAAAGATATGGCCTTTCAGTGAGTTTCTAATGCAAGGGTTTCCATAGGCATCTTTTTTGCAAGATCTAGGATGCCATGTAAACTTCTATGTGTTTTTAGCGACGTACCACCATCGCATCTGTAGATGGCCCGAGAGATGAAAAATGATATATAACTCGGGCCTATATTCAAGCATATTTGTGAGGCAACTTTGCCCGCATTTCCGCCTTCTTATACCGGCCCCTATGCACGCATCTTCAAAAAAAATCAGGTTTTTAAAATATTTTTCCTCAAAATAAAAAATATACATTAGTATTTTTATGAAAATCAAAAGTTAAAAGGAGAGCAGTAGTTTTGTTTAAAAATGCAGAAACTCGCTAGGTTTAATGTGCCATACCTAATTCCGGCAGTCTCGAAAGGCCTGTGGGCTCCTTTTGATTTGACCGCAAGATTCCTCCTCGGCCGGGTGGCAACTTCCAGCACTTAGCATTTAAACTCTATGTGAATGTTCACCGACAACGCTCCTTCATACCGCCAGCCGGATTCTCTCACAGATTTTAGACTACCAATGTTGATTTCTGCCGCGCAGCTAGCGTCGCATAAATGGAAAGTAACTGGGAATATTCCTCCGTATTCTCGCTATCAGATTCCAACGCACACGGAATCTTCTAGATTCCATGAGAATATTCTCTATTATGCAAAAACTTCACGGTCACAAATTTTTGTAGGGCATTTTTTTCACGCCGATGGCTATCAAATTTAAACCAAGAAGTGTTGATGTCGCGATGACGCTATCGGTCAGACGCGCTTCTTTTGCCCTCCTAGCCCTAATTTGCCCTCCTAAAGAGCATTTTTTTTCTTTTGGTCATAACTTGGGCATGTATCGAAATCGTAAACGCAGATATCACCGAAAGCCGGTTCTCGAAAGTACTTTCATTTGGTGCACTTATTTCCATAGTATTTTACTATTTTCCGCATTTTATTGCTGTTTGAAGTCAGATGTACTTTTTATGCTTCCGAGCTCATAACTTTTTGCCACGATCTCTGATTTTTGCTATCTTCGCGGCGTTGGAAAGGTATTAAGGAGCTCTATGTTGTTGTCCATGCACTTTTTTGTATCTATCCTAGGTTTATCAATTAGTCCAGATTTGTCCCGATGGGTTGTTTGGCGATTACTTGGATGTTTTGGCAGTTGGGAGAGTGCATCTTGCATCTTTGCACTTCATTTTCAGTAATACATCATTCAATAATTGCTTGCTGCTTCATAGATTCCAGGGTTGTTCTCGTTTGGAGTTTTTGAGTGTTCCATGGCATCGGGTCTACTGTCACATTATTTTGATTCCAGTTTTGGTTTTAGTTGTAGACAGAGATATCTTTCCTTGCTTGTCAGATTGCGGTTCTAGTGTTACTCTATAGAGTTCTTCCAATGCTTCTTTGCAGCATGACATCACATTGTAGGGGGGTTTTGTCACACTGTGTTTTTCCTTCTCTACTCCATTCTTGCATTTGTAAATGGGTACCTGATCAGGCCTAGTTGCCGGGACCCATCTTTGCTTTCATGCATCTTATTCTAGTGTTTTAGCTTCTTCCTAAGTTCATCTTGTATAGTGCTAGAGTAATAGTTATTTTAATTAATACATCACATTGATTAATTAATTAAGTCACTTATCTTCTTATTTAAGAACTTAGGCACATTAATAATTAATTAATTATTAATTATTAAGTGTGCAATAATTGTGGGTTTCCAATTAGGGTTTCTTGATCTCCCCATAAGGATTGATCACTTTGTAATAATTGATTCTCTTAATGCATTTTTTTACCGAGAGGTTTACGTGAGCATATTTTGTTCTTTCATATCTTTTCATGTGATAGTATCCATCTTGCATGCAAGGATCTTGGATTCTAACACAAACTTTAGCTTGTAGAGATTTAGGGTGCATTTGATTTTAAGTTCTTTAAATCCCTAGTGTTACTTTTGTGGGATTGTGGGAGTTCGAATTTCGTAGAATGATGAGTTTTGAATTTTTGAAAAGTTTGATAGGCTTATATTCCCCGTAAAAGTGGATCCCTCTGAATTTTCCACAAAGTTCTCTCTTCTTTGCAATGGACTATCAAGTATTAAAATGTGATATTATTATATGGTGTTGATTTTGGATGATTTTAGAGGTTGTAAGTAATTAGTGGGAATTTAATAGTATATTTTATTTAATCATTTTAAATAATTAATTTGAGTTATCTTTTGAAACATGTAATCAAAAATACAATGAAGAATTATCAAATTTCTTATTAGTGGTTTGTTTTTCAAGTTTCATGGATAGAACTACTAGGATGAAGTACAAATTCAAAGGTGTGGATCCCCCTAGAAGAATTACCACCAATTGGCTTATGGTCAAGGATACCAACCTAGGACATCTAGATATGGAAGAATTCAGAGAGAGGATTTTTGGGGATCAAAGGATGAAGTTAGCCAAGAAAATCAAATAGAGTGGAATAGCACAAGTTTCCAATTTCCCCTCCTCAGTGTTGCCACCAAAGAGCATGCCATAGAGGTATTTGATGCAAATAGTGAAGCTTGTATGAAGGTGGTAAATGAGATGTGGATGAAACATCCAAAGGGGTCTACAAATAAGCTACCCAAACATATGTACATAAGTGACTTCATTATTGATGTTAATGATTTGGTCACTCTTTTAAGTACAGTAATGGGAATTAACTCAATCTCCACCTTTGAGAATTGGATGTTCTACTTTGTGTAAGAAATTTTGAGGGGACCCACAAAGTTTCCATGGGTATAGATCATAAGCGATAACATTCATAATTAATTCTCTATTGTAAATAATTTAGGAATCTTAAATATGAATTCACATATAGTATATCTCTTGGCTGCCAACTTTAGGTATAAATGATTAACTTGCTTAGGTCTTGTTGGCACTGATCCAACCAGCATAAGGTATATGATTGTTACCCCCAGGGTGATCCCACAATACTGGTTTACAATTTTTGGCCAAATTAGACATTGACTTGAATTTTTTTAACTAAATCTTCACTTTCAGGCACCTATAGCTGCTAAACAATGAGGAATTTGAAGATGATGCAAACTAGTGATTTGTGACATTCTAATTATATATTTTTTAAAAAAATTGGAATCAAATTGCATTTCTTTTTCCATCTCCTTCAAAAACTAGTTTTTAACAGTAAACACCATTTTTAAAGAGTGACGTGTACTTGCTAACCCATAAAAATTTTCATATGAAGGATAAAATTATATTTTTTTCTATTTTAGATTTGTAACTATGATATCTAGTGCATGCAATTATTTTCATAGTGTTTTATTGAATAATTTTTTTCTTAACTAAGCTTTCAAGTTGAACCAGTTACAATTCAAACATATGTTTACTTGCTAAAACATAACTTTTTTTGTATGTATCAAAATTCAATTATTTTTTCTTTGTTGGATCAAGGACATCAATATCTAGTGCATAGATATTTTTTAGAATTTTTTTTTTATAATCTACTATTTGTTCACATGTGCAAAATAGAGAGCTTGATTTTTGGTGAAAAACCTACATTCACAAAAACTAAAATAAAAATATAATAATCAAATTAAATATATTTAAAATTATAATTTTTGGGAAGATTATAATAAGTACCACATACTTACAAAAAATAAATTTTAAATGAATTCATGTGATCCCCCAAAAGGTAAATTGAAAGTGGTTTTTTATCAGCATTTTGATAGGTGTAAAGGAGACTTCGTTATAGGTATGGTTTAAAACTAGCAAGGTTCTATCCAAGGGGGTTTCATCTAAGGTGTTTTAATCAAATCCTCTTCAATTAAAATCCTTTAAATGGAATTTCTCAAGGCTTAAATCATAATATTTTCTAAAAATATGTGATTTCAGCAAAAATTAGGATGTCCCAAAAAGTATAAACCACTATTGTGGGATCACCCCCTAGCTTCAAATACAAAATTCCAAGAACCATTATAAGAAAGTGAATGATTCCTTTATCATTTGTCATGGAGATGTTGAAAAGGTTTATGTATTGGTCTATCCAATTCCCTAGATTTACATAATTCAAAATGGAGGGATTCTCAAAATCTCCCTACAGATTGCTAAAGTATCCTAACAATACAATTGTGATGTTAGAAATGATAAGACAACTATGTGCCTCTCATCAACTACTAAAGAGAAAACACAAGCTAGGAGTTCCATATCCTTTGGCACTCATGAGAGGTTTATATGCATGTCCTTTAGCATAGACTACTAATTTTTTAGATGTGGAAATGCAAATGTTTGGGTTCAATTTCCACAATCAAAGAGAGCATTTTGAACCCCTTGGGAAAATAAAGAATCAAGTAGGAAGGTTGTATGGGCATCAATTGGACATTGAATATTTTTGGGCCAATTTTAAAGATTACCTTGAGGTAAGGAAGAGACCGTACTCCAAGCTGATAGTGGATTACATCAGAACTCTCTGCCCCTTTCTTGTTCCCGATCAAGTAGAGGAATATGACAAAGTACTGGAAGAGGATGGATATAATGAAGTTGCAAATAAGCCAATTTCACTTCCTAACTAGACTGGGGAGGAAGTGATTGACTTGGAGATTATAAATAGGCTAGTCTTAAGAAGAATTAAAAGATGGATGGAACCACATTCCTCTAGTATCCTACTAAAGGAGTAGAATTGGAATGCAAGAGGATTGAAGAAGAAGGAGTTTCTTCTAGTGAAGAAGAGAAAATTAAAGAACAAATTGGGCCAAGTGATGAATCTACAAAGAAGTATATTGAGACTCCTTCTAAGGCCAAAGGTAAGGCTAATAAAATAAGAGAGGAAGCCTACAACCAAATAAAAAGTGTATAAGAGGAAGGCTAGCACCTCGAAGGGGGGTAAGCCCTAATCAAAAAGAGCGAAGTGGTCTGGGACTGTTTCATTGGAACTAGTAGAAGAAGAAAAGGGAGACTCTTCCCCTTCACCCCCTCCTTCAACTTTCTCACCTCCATCTTCTTCAACCATTTCCATATCTTCTCCCTCATCCACCTTCACTTCACCTCTTCTACTTGACATCTCAATGGATTTCACCACTTCAATTCTCACTCCTTCCACTACTCATACCTTCATTGATTCATCTCCTTCTCCCACCTCTCTCCCTCCTACATTTATTCCTCCTTCCCAATTTACCATGTCCACTAGTTCTTCCACTATGCCTTCTACCTCTGATCTTCCCACTTCACTTGAACTTCCTCAATCCTTCATCCCTCACCTTTCAAATATGCCCAAAGAGGTGGCTACTACAGTACTTTCCCAAGTCAACAGGTCTTTGTTGCATCAATTAACTCAAACCACCTCTCTATATTCTTCAAAAGAATCATTAGATCCTCCCTCTATGAAGAGTGTGAATAGAATATTGGAAGAACTACAATAGTAGGAAAAAAGAGTATGGTTGGTTTGTACTCAGTGGAAGATTTATCAATTCTATCCACCCAATATAATCCTTCAAAAGAAGAAAAATTTACTGAGGATATTCCTAAGCTCAAGTCAAAGTAGCCTGCAAGTCAAGAAGAGGAGAAATTTGTAGAATAACAACCAAAGGAAAAAGAAGAACAAATTCATGAAGAGGTATATGTAGAAGATATTCACAAGGAAACTTCATCCCTTCCTCCACAAATAGAAACAACATATAAGGTTATTTCCCTTACATGGATAGAATAGCAATTAAAGAATAAAAAGGTCAATTATTAAAACTCCTTAATTAAGCCTTGAGGTGATTTTAAGCAGAGTACAGAAGCCTACGAAGAATTAAAAGGCCAAGATAAGGTCCCATCTGACCAAGGATGCTTTTGGGTCAATAATTTTTCCTGTCACCTCTCTTGATATAAATAAGAATGATAGACCATTTTTCCAAAAAAATGTTTCAACTATAAATATTAGTCTTTCAAATAGAGCCCAAGAAATAGATGAGTTTCAGGGGTCAACTTCTAATAGTTTAAAATAGATGCATAAAATTGAGATAACTAAGGTTGAATTGGCGTCACAAGTAGCAAAGCTAACAACATTCATCCAACATTTGGTGGCCCCAATTCAATGTATACTAGGGAAAGTTGTAACCCTAGTAGTGTTATCTAGGGATGAGGTAGGAAAAATGGAGAAAATGAGGTCTTGGGCCCAATCTGTTGAGAATTGGATAAAATATGTTTTTGAAACCAACAATAAGGCAATTTCATCGGGAGGATCTTCGCCAAAAATTAAAGTTTCTCTTTTATCTCCAGAATTGGTATCATCAAAAAGAGGGCAAAATTTTGACTCCAATGCAACTTGAATGGAGTCAAATGAAGCTACGGAGTCCAAGATATGCTTGGTCAAACCTTGGCCAACCCTGGTACCAGGACAAAGAAAAAAAGGGTCAAAAATTGACATCATCAAAAGTTGTCAAATTATGCGTCAATGAGAAGAGCTCATCGCAAGCTTTCCAATGACATTCATTTCACAAAAAATGGAGTCCATTTGCATGAGATATGAGCAGTCAAAGTTGGGTGGCTTGGACTTTCTGGATGAACTTTAAAGCCTTCTCTGAATCATGGTGTCCATCTTCAACATCATCCTTCCCAAAAGCAAAATCCATCAGTGTTTTGGGCACATAACCGAAACAAGTCTCAAAAGGAGACCTCTTTGTAGAAGAGTGTGTTGCATGATTGTAAGCATGATGCACATAATGAAGACTCTCATCCCACAACTCGGGATGTTTGTTGCAATAACCTCTAAGTAGATGCACAACTGTCGTGTTTACTACCTCTATCTATCTGTTAGTTTGCAGATGGAAGGTTGTACTCTTCTTCAGTCTAGTGTCCATGAGTCCCCACAAAGCTGACCAAAATTCCTAGGACTCAAGAATATTGATCTGATACAATAGAAGTAGGCAAACCAAAATGAACCCATACAAATTAGAAGTACATTTGAGTTGTCAATTTAGTAGTAACTTGCTTTTTACAAGGCATTAAGATACACATTTTACTAAACCGATCAACTACTACATAAAGATAGTCATGAAGCTTCCTAGACATAGGTAAACCCCCAACATAATCCATAGACACACTTTCCCATGGACAGGATGGAATAGGTAATGGTGTGTACAACCGCAATTTTTTGTTACTTGGTTTACTAGTTTCACACATAATACAACCCTTAATGTATTTGGTGATTGTTTCCTGGATTTTAGGCTAGTAACAATATTTCTACAACTGAGTAACTATTTTATTTACCCCAAAATGTCCTACAATCAAAGATGTGTGAGCTTCACGGATTACATGTGCTTGTTCATCTTTCGGAACACATAACTTGCCCAAATGATACAAAAGTTTATCCTGCACATAGTAATCTTTCTCTTCTATCTGTTTGCCTACAATTAAAGTTGAATAAATATCCTTAAAGCTTTCATCATTAGCATATTGTTCCTGAAAAACTTTCATGTACCATGGAACTACCTTTAAGGATAATCAATGAGTTCATAATAGGAGGCCTAGAAAGCATATCTACTACTTTGTTATGGGTACCTTTCTTGTACTTAATTACTAAGTGAAACTATTGCAAAAATCCCATCCATCTGAAATGCCTACTTTGCTACAATTTAGACTGTGAGTGCAAGTATTGTAGTGGCTAGTGATTAGTGTGGATTATAGTTTCCTTCCCCATTATGTAATGTTTCCATTTTTTAACACTCTGAACTAAAGCATAAAGTTCCTTATCATAAGGAGGATAGTTACTTACTGCTCCTAAAAAGGTTTCAGAGTGGTAGCAGACTAGTTTACCTCCTTGCATGAGAACAGCTCCCATGGCAAACCCGCTTGCATCAGTCTTGATCTCAAATGGTTGATGTAGATCTAGTAAAGCCAGAACTGGTGTAGTGCTCAACTTTTTCTTCAAAGTGTTGAAGGCCTTCTGCTGTGGATGTCCCCACTAAAAAATTGTCTTCACACTTGTCAATGCATGCAATGGTGATGCAATGTCAGAAAAGTTTGCAATGAACTTTCTCCAGTACTAAATTGCACTTAAGAAACTTTTGACTTCTATTACAATACTTGGCTTAGGCCAGTTTACAATAGCTTCGACCTTCATAGGGTCTACTTTCAATTGACCACCACCTACGACATAGCCTAAGTACACTAGAGATATCTTTGCAAATTCACATTTAGACATCTTTACATAATTTTTTCTTTTCTCAATACATCAAAAACTTTCTTTACATGAATTACATGATCATCCCAAGTTTGACTGAATACAAGAATATCATCTAAATAGACTATGACAAAATCATCAATAAAAGGATGAAAGACATCATTCATGACTCTCATAAATGTAGTTGGTGCATTGCAAAGCCCGAAGGGCATGACCAACCACTTGTAAAGTCCCTGTTTTCTCTTAAATGTAGTTTTCCAAATGTCATCCTCTGCAATTCTTATTTGATGATATCCACTACGCAAGTCTAACTTAGTAAAATAAACTGCATGCTTTAACTAATCAAGTAAATCATCAATTCTTGGAAGAGGGTACCTATTTTTTACCATTATCTTGTTCAGGGCTCGATAGTCAATGCACATTCTCCAAGATCCATCTTTCTTTGGAACCAACACAATTGGAGAACCACAAGGAGATGTACTAGGATGGATGACTCCTTTCTCCACTAAATCCTAAACCTGTTTCTTGATTTATGCATTTTTCATAATGGACAAACGATACAAGCCGATGTTAGGCAATGGCGCATCCTGCTGCAACTAGATTTCATGTTGTATTTCCCTCTTGGGTGGCAACCCCTTTGGTTCCTAAAACAAGTCATCGTAAGCGGAAACAATTTTGACCATTTCAACCTTATGTTTTGGGTCACACCCTTTAATTTCCTCAGAGATGTCTTCTTATTTGGCTTTTACAAGTATTAACACAAAGTTCTTACTAGAGTTGACTAACCTTTTCATTTGACGAGCATTAACTAGTGTGAGATTAGTCTTGACCTTGTATGCACGTACAATATATTCTACCCCATCTTTAAAAATATGATATTTGTTCTCCCCCCTGTACAATATTTCCTTTCTATCATACAGGTAAGGAATCCCTAACACAAGCCCACAAATATCTAGAGGTACAACATCTACTTCTACTTCATCAATGAAATTAGCAGTGATGGAAAAATGCAATTTGCACTATTTTGTCACCTGCAATTGTGCATCATTACATACCCATCCAAGTGGATAGAGCTTAGGATGAGTTGTTGTAGCTAGATTGAGTTTCTTTACCACCTCTCCAGATATTAAGTTGACTTGAAAACCCATATCAAACAATGTATCAATCTTAGTGTGCTTAGTTACAACTCGAATATGAAACAATTCATTTCGTTGTTTATCAGCTTTAGGAGGAGTAGATACTTTACTTTTACTTTCATTTGCATTAGAAACATTTTCATTAGAAGAGAGAATTATACCTTTCCCTTTACCTTGGACCCCAACAGCAACAATTTTAGTTTCATCTTCAAAGTCGGATCAAAGATCTTGTTGAATCACTGTAGCAGTCTTTTGCTTGACTTTATTGCCTCTGTATCTTTTCGGCCTCAATTCAGGATAAAGCTTTCAACACTTTGAATCATCATGCCCCTCTTTCTTGAGATGGGAGCATGTGGGCTTATCACCCTCCTTCTTGACTATAGTTGTCTTCTTCCCTTTTCCTTTATCTTTTTCTTTTTCTTTACCCTTAGACTTCCCCTCAGACTTAGATGGTTTCTTTGAGAAATTATCACTGAAAATGTTCTTACCCCTTGAATCTAAATGAGTAGCTTGGCTTGACACTTCATCCAAATTATTAGGACTCAACATTAGAATAGTATGCCTTAGGTAAGAATGTAAACTACCTATGTACTTGAGTAATGTATCTTGAGTATACAATGGAACATTTAAAGCAATAGCCTATTTTCTAAACTCATGAGTGTAATCTTGGACAAACTGGGCCTTACCTTGCCTAAAGGTTTGCCAATTCATTGTTAATTGTTGCATATAACCTAAAGGATAAAATTGTTTTCTAAGGGCAGCAATAAATTCCATCGAAGTCATATTGACCTTACCTTGGTGAGCAATTTCCTCCTGAGTCCTACTCTCCCACCAGGTGAGAGTTGTACCTCCCAACCGGAGAGTGGCTAACTGGATCATAGAAGCATCTTTTTTTAGGCATTGAATCCTACAATACATTTCTACCTGCTAGATCCAGTCATCTAACTTTTCGGCATTCAACTCACCAAAATACTTAGGCAATTCAATTTTTACATCAAATTTGATAATAGTCTTAGACTTGCTTTTGAAAGGATTAACAGTAATAGAAGAGGAAGAAGAAGAAGGGGAAGATGGAGAAGAAGGGGAAGATGGAGGAGATGGAGCCATGATTCAGAGAAGGCTTTAAAGTTCATCCAAAAATTCCAAGCCATCCAACAGGCAGTAGAAGCACAGTTGGAAAAGAGCCAAGCCAAATACAAGGCTCGACATGATAAACATCGCACCGACCATCATTTTCAAGTTGGTGACCGCATTTGGTTACATATCAGCAAGGAAATAATGCAAGGTGAAGGAAGGAAGCTCCGCTTCATTTAGTATGGTCCTTTGAGATCTTGAAAATATAGTAACCACCGCCTTCCTCGCTTCTTTGCTTCCTCCATACATGCATCTATTCAATTGTAAA